>CAXIWR010000576.1:140979-176127 GCA_964036265.1 Daptonema setosum | reverse complement strand
AGATTCTTTATGGAGAAAAATGCATTTTACGGGTATTCAAACTTATTTCCGCGGGATATCAATTCGACCGTTTTCTTACAATACGATTGTTTCGAAATGTTATTTGTCAACTATGTATAATGTTGACATAAAAATTTACTTCGCAGGCTAATTAATCAACGGGTTCACCCTGTAACTTAACTTTCAGTTGCGTAGCAACGGGTTTACCCTAGTCTTATATATTAAAACTCCAATGTCCGTATGTATGTATGTATGTCCGCAAGCGGTTCCATATAAATATCAGAAGTGAAACGCAAATAAACTCTTTATGTCATTTTCATGCAGAAACAAAAAAAATTTAATCATCATCACCCTCTCTCATAAAAGTTGAGTTGATATTGTCATCAACACCCTCGAAGGAGGTTCCCTAAATTCACTGAACTGGAAATATCATTGACCTTAACTGAAGTTACCGTAATTGTTGTGCCACGGGATTCAATGTTTCTATTTTAATGTGGGAATACAAAAGCTTTTTTCATGATTAACCGAAACATGACACCTTTCGTCAAGAATTTATTTCTAGCTAAACTGTAAAACGTAATCAGTCTTTTTCAAATAAAAGACTTTTGTTGAAATCAAAAGCCAAAAATTTTGTGTTTAGATGGTCGGGTGAAGTTTTTTTATCTAATGTTCACTTCAAATTATCGGGTCGGGTCATGAGATAAATAAAGTACCATTTATTACGAGATGGGGCTTAAATATAATATTTCATGGATCGAAAAAAATTAATAATAGCCAAACTCCACGGGTTGTAATTTCAACTATTTTCCACGGGTTCTTTTAACTAATGTTACCCTGTAATTATACTGAGCGGGTATAAAGTTAAAATTTAAAAAGTCGGGTTCAACGGGTTCATATTGTGCGTTATAGATTACTCGATATCGTGTATCAGGGAAATATATAAAATAAGTTGTATTGAGTTGAAAACGTTACGGGTGGCTCTAACTTTTTGACGGGTTTTTGTTACAGTATTCTGTCAATCGATATAAATATCAAAAGTGAAACGCTGAAAAACTCTTTTATGTCATTTTCATGCAGAATCAAGAAATGTATAATCATCATCACCTTCTCTCATAAAAGTTGAGGAGAAATTGAGTCATCGACACCCTCAAAGAAGATTCCCTCTATTCACTGAACTGGAAATATCAAAGGCCTTAACCAAAAAAACCGCTAATTAAGGTCACATGTGCGAATGTTTACATTTTAATGTTGGAAAAAAGCTTTGTAATTCTTTCCATCCACCTCGGGAATCATCAACACCTTCGATCGCGGAACAAAATCGGTCAACTACTAAACGTGACTCATCTCAACTGAGATATCTATAATTTAAGTACAGATAGTACAAATAGTTTCTGCGATCTTCACTTAATCTACGCTCTTCTCGGGTCGGGTCATGAGTTAAAAATATCCTTAAAATTATCCACGGGTTCTATGTAGTGTAATGCTACAAATGAACTAATCTTAAAATAATTATTATTTAGAAAATATAGTCCGAATTTATTGGGTCGAGTGAGTTTAACGTACTGACATATCGGGTCGGATACTCCTATTTATGTATATATAACATCACCATATGAGTTTTCAACGGGTCGGGTATATTTTATGAAGAAAAGTAAGATCAGTTGGGAACTTTACGGGTGATAAACTTTTTTCCACGGGTTTTACTCACTGTTAGTATGTTAATAAATTATTCTCCGAACAAAAATTTTAACAGTCAACGGGATCGGGTGAATTAAACTGAATTAAATATTTTTATGGTATTCAATGAAACATAGAGAGTTCATCGGGTTCGGAGATGAAACTTATGATTTCCTACAAACGGTAATATAATAACTTGATCCTCCGTTGCCCTGCAACGGGTTTACCCTAGTCTTATATATTAAAACTCCAATGTCCGTATGTATGTATGTCCGCAAGCGATTCGACATAAATATCAGAAGTGAAACGCAGAACAACTCTTTTATGTCATTTTCATGCAGAATCAAAATAAATTATAATCATCATCACCTTCTCTCATAAAAGTTGAGCAGATATTGTCATCGACACCCTCAAAGGAGATTCCCTCAATTCACTGAACTGCAAAAATCAATGACCTTAACTAAATTTACCGTAATATTTGTGCCACGGGTTTCATTGTTTCTATTTTAATAAGGGAATAAAAAGCTTTTTCCATGATTAACGGAATCATCAACACCTTTCGTCATGAATTTTTCTCTCGCTAAACTGTTTTAAACATAATCAGTCTTTTTCAAATAAATTTTTTTTGTTAAATTCAAAAGCCTAAAATTTTCTGTTCAGGTGGTCGGGTAAAGTTTTTTCATCTAATATTCACTACAAATTATCGGGTCGTTTCATGAAATAGTAAAAGGACCAGTTTTTACGAAGCGGGGCTTAAATATGATATTTCATGGTTCAAAAACAAATTAATAAACTCCACGGGTTGTACTTTCGACTATTTTCCACGGGTTCTTTTAACTACTGTTACCCTGTAATTATACTGAGTGGGTATAAAGTTAGATTTAAAAAGTCAATAAGGAACGGGATATTTTGTGGATTTATAGCCAACAACCATGTGTATCTAGTCTTGCCAACGTCGGTGTCACTGACTCGTGGGCAACATGAATTTGTTGAGCTCGAATCGGAAAAACATGCAAATTTGATTTTGCACTTTTTTCAGCTTTACTCACCACTCAATTGATATATCTAGCCGAAAATATAGTTACCTACGTCAAATTAAGCGTATAATCCATTGGTTATGTTCATTTCAACGTCTGATCATTCTCCGAACCCAAAAAACATGATTTTCCGAATTATGAAAAATATTAATTTCAACGTTTTTTCATATTTCGCCAATTTATTTTTTCAAATCAAAAAACAGGAACGGGATATTTCGTGGAATTATAGCCAACACCCATGTGTATCTAGTCTTGCTAACAACGTTGTCACTGACTCGTGGGCAACATGATTTTTTGAGCTCGAATCCGAAAAACATGCAAATTTTGTATTTGCACTTTTCAGCTTTTCTCACCACTGATTTGAAATATATAGCCGAACATATAGTTGTATACGTCAAATTGAGCGTAGAATCCATTGGGTATGTTCATTTCAACATCCGATCATTCCCCGAACCCTAAAATCGTGATTTTCAGAATCATGAAAAATCTTAACTTCAATTTTTTTTACGTTTGTGCAATTTATTTTCTCAAATCAAAAAAACAGGAACGGGAATCTTTGTGAAATTATAGCCGATACCCATGTATATCTAGTGTTGCCAAAGTCGATTGCACTGACTTGTGGGCAACATGAATTTTTTTAGCTTGAATCCGAAAAAATAAAAATTTTGATTTTCTACTTTTTCAGCTTCTCTCACCACGTAATTGAAATATCAAGCATAAAGCACTGTTATAGACGTCAAATTGAGCGTACAATTCATTGGTTAAGTTTTTTTTCAACGTCCGATCATTTTACAAACCCTAAAATCGTGATTATTAGAATTTAAAAAAAATCTTAGTTTTACGTATGTTTTTTTTCACGTTTGTGCAATTCAATTTCTCAAATCAAAAAAAAACAGGAACGGGATGCTTCGTGAATTTATAGCCGACATCCATGTGTATCTAGTGTTGCCAACGTCGATTGCACTGACTTGTGGGCAACATGATTTTTTTGAGCTTATCCGAACAAAAATTTTTGCTTTTCTACTTTTTTCAGTTTTTCTCATCACATAATTGAAATATCAAGCCAAAATACAGTTACAAACGTCAAATTGAGAATAGAATCCATTGGTTATGTTTATTTCAACGTCAATTCGTGTTCATTTCACGAAGTATCACGTTCCTGTTTTTTTGAAGAAAATTAAAATGCAGTAACGTGTAAAAAAGTTGAAACAAAGATTTTTCCAAATTCTAGGTTTTCTTCCAAATTCGAATTTTAGGTATAGGGAATGATCGGACGTTGAAATAAACTTAACCAATGAATTATACGTTCAATTTGACGTATAAAACTGTACTTTAAGCTTAATATTTCAATTATGTGATGAGAAAAACCAAAAAAAAGTAGAAAATAAAAAATATCATTTTTCGGATTCAAGCTAAAAAAATTCGTGTTGTTCACAAGTCAGTGCAATCGACGTTGGCAATACTAGATACACATGGGTGTCGGCTATAAATTCACGAAGTATCCCGTTCCTGTTTTTGTATTTGAGAAATTAAATTGCACAAACGTGAAAAAACGGTAAAACTAAGATTTTCCTAAATTCTAAAAATCACGATTTTAGGGTTTGGGTGCAACAACCCTGGGTTTCTACTTAATTTACGTGAACAGGGAAGTTGTTCGTGTGTCCCAGCCCAAGAGGGGGTCGCGCTACTTGTGTGGATCGTTACTGTCTGATGTCTAAATCCGAGTATTCCAACAATGGTGTAATTAGATGTGTTTATTAATCAGTCATACATTCAGTCTCAAATCATACAATTCTAGTTTTCGGGGTATGAACAACACTATAACTAGTTAGCATTTAGCTGTAAAGGTTATTTATACATAAGTTACAATATAAAAGGGAAACAACGACTTCACATGTGATCAGATTATCAACTCTGCACTCGTGCAACTCTCAAGTCTGGTCAGCACACTCTGCCTCGAGTCAGCTCTCTTGTTGATGATTGTCTTCTTATATACGAGCCGTCATCGTGAAATGGTAACTGAAAGTACATATGTACATGGTATTGTTTACATTAAGATACAAAGTTCATCATGTCAGTCAAGTGTGTGCAGTCAACTAAGCCTGTTACCGATAACCGGTGTCACCTGATGGCCACGTCAGCGCTCTGGCTGGACATGCAACATCGACATGTACCAATCGGTGCAGATATGAACGCTAACGGTGTTTGCTCCACCTACCTGTCCAAGACATTGCAACATCGGCAAGTACCATTTTGGTACAGATAAGGCTTTACAGCTACCGTTTGTCATCGTCTTTACGATGGTGTTTATTGACTCAGATGTTTTTGGACTTTGACTACATGACTGACTGATTATTGGGTTATGGTAACGACTGAGTTCTTATGTTGTCCAAGACAAGTTAGCTTACTGATAATACATCAATACAGGGTACAGGGTGACTGAAATAGCATGTTTGAACTGTTTGCCCATGACTTACTGTATGTACCCCTATTGCAACAACCCTGGGTTTCTACTTAATTTACGTGAACAGGGAAGTTGTTCGTGTGTCCCAGCCCAAGAGGGGGTTGCGCTACTTGTGTGGATCGTTACTGTCTGATGTCTAAATCCGAGTATTCCAACAATGGTGTAATTAGATGTGTTTATTAATCAGTCATACATTCAGTCTCAAATCATACAATTCTAGTTTTCGGGGTATGAACAACACTATAACCAGTCAGCATATACAGTCCCTGCCCTAATAAACGGCACACCAAGCTTGGTCCAAGGTTGGCCCAAGGAAATTTCCTTGGTGCGTGTTATAACATAGAGAAATGCTCACCAAGGAAAACCAAGGTTGGCCCAAGGGTGGGCCAAGATCTCACCAAGGATCACCAAGAGAAACCATGACGCCACCAAGGAGTTTGAAACATTATGCTCACATTCCTTCATAGTATTTGGGTGAAATTAAATTTAGAAACTCACATTTCTGAGCTGGGTTGTTGGATTTTAGGGGAATTAATTGTTTTCTAATTCTTATTCACGAATATCGGTGCTGAAGTCGATTTTAAGGGATTTATAAGGTCGAACGGTAAATAAGGGTTTTTATATTTGACTCCAACTTTCTGTTTTTGGTTTCATTTATGGTGATTCTATGAACTGAAAATCCGACGGATAATTATCTATATAAAAGGGTAACGTTTTTATCAACGCACACTCAAACTAACAACTCATAAAAAATGGAATTTCGAAAAAAATAGTGTCACTCATGCACTCATTCATTAACTCACTCACTCACTCACTCACTCACTCACTCACTCACTCACTCACTCACTCACTCACTCACTCACTCA
The DNA here is from genome assembly GCA_964036265.1 of Daptonema setosum. Classification (NCBI taxonomy): domain Eukaryota; kingdom Metazoa; phylum Nematoda; class Chromadorea; order Monhysterida; family Xyalidae; genus Daptonema; species Daptonema setosum. The sequence goes on along the minus strand of CAXIWR010000576.1, from coordinate 170,083 downwards.
CTCACTCACTCACTCACTCACTCACTCACTCACTCACTCACTCACTCACTCACTCACTCACTCACTCTTTCACACAAAAGCCAAGATGTGAACCACCAGTAGTATTGGTGTGATTTTCTTGCTATTAATTGCTTATTTTCAAGGTGTAAAATAACTATAAAAAAACATGGTGAGAGTGGTGCGTGTTTTTGCTTGCATGGGGAAGGCTAGGGCGGCGTGGGTAGGCAGTTGGGCAAGTTTAGAAATGCTCAATTCTGCTATTTTTGTGGTTGAGCTCGTCTAAACCTCATATTGCCTTTGGTGATGTTGTAAAATTACATTTCTAGAGCTTGAAAACTATGCATGTAGACGCGATGGTTTGAAGTCGAACTGTATTTGACTCTATCATATCAAAAATCTGATAATTTTTCTTAAATGCGGACCTGAAACATTAGCTTTTTGTTCAAGACCATGAAATAATTCATGGTAAAGCTTGGACCAACCATGGTTTCTCATGGGCGAAGCATGGCCCATCTTGGCAAATCCTTGGTCAGTGCTTGGTGTAATTTCACTATGCTTATACACGCGACGCACCAAGGAATCACCATGAACTGACCAAGAAAACACCAAGCACATGCCAACATGGCCCATGCATGGTCCAACCTTGGACCAAGGTTCAGTGCCGTTTATTAGGGCAGGGACTGTAGCTGTAAAGGTTATTTATACATAAGTTACAATATAAAAGGGAAACAACGACTTCACATGTGATCAGATTATCAACTCTGCACTCGTGCAACTCTCAAGTCTGGTCAGCACACTCTGCCTCGAGTCTGCTCTCTTGTTGATGATTGTCTTCTTATATACGAGCCGTCATTGTGAAATGGTAGCTGAAAGTACCTATGTACATGGTATTGTTTACATTAAGATACAAAGTTCATCATGTCAGTCAAGTGTGTGCAGTCAACTAAGCCTGTTACCGATAACCGGTGTCACCTGATGGCCACGTCAGCGCTCTGGCTGGACATGCAACATCGACATGTACCAATCGGTGCAGATTTGAACGCTAACGGTGTTTGCTCCACCTACCTGTCCAAGACATTGCAACATCGGCAAGTACCATTTTGGTACAGATTAGGCTTTACAGCTACCGTTTGTCATCGTCTTTACGATGGTGTTTATTGACTCAGATGTTTTTGGACTTTGACTACATGACTGACTGATTATTGGGTTAGGGTAACGACTGAGTTCTTATGTTGTCCAAGACAAGTTAGCTTACTGATAATACATCAATACAGGGTACAGGGTGACTGAAATAGCATGTTTGAACTGTTTGCCCATGACTTACTGTATGTACCCCTATTGCAACAACCCTGGGTTTCTACTTAATTTACGTGAACAGGGAAGTTGTTCGTGTGTCCCAGCCCAAGAGGGGGTTGCGCTACTTGTGTGGATCGTTACTGTCTGATGTCTAAATCCGAGTATTCCAACAATGGTGTAATTAGATGTGTTTATTAATCAGTCATACATTCAGTCTCAAATCATACAATTCTAGTTTTCGGGGTATGAACAACACTATAACCAGTCAGCATATAGCTGTAAAGGTTATTTATACATAAGTTACAATATAAAAGGGAAACAACGACTTCACATGTGATCAGATTATCAACTCTGCACTCGTGCAACTCTCAAGTCTGGTCAGCACACTCTGCCTCGAGTCTGCTCTCTTGTTGATGATTGTCTTCTTATATACGAGCCGTCATTGTGAAATGGTAGCTGAAAGTACATACATATGTACATGGTATTGTTTACATTAAGATACAAAGTTCATCATGTCAGTCAAGTGTGTGCAGTCAACTAAGCCTGTTACCGATAACCGGTGTCACCTGATGGCCACGTCAGCGCTCTGCCCGGACATGCAACATCGACATGTACCAATCGGTGCAGATAAGAACGCTACGGTGTTTGCTCCACCTTCCTGTCCAAGACATTGCAACATCGGCAAGTACCATTTTGGAACAGATAAGGCTTTACAGCTACCGTTTGTCATCGTCTTTACGATGGTGTTTATTGACTTAAATGTTTTTGGACTTTGACTACATGACTGACTGATTATTGGGTTATGGTAACGACTGAGTTCTTATGTTGTCCAAGACAAGTTACCTGACTGATAATACAACAATACAGGGTACAGGGTGACTGAAATAGCATGTTTGAACTGTTTGCCTATGACTTACTGTATGTACCCCTTACATGGGGAATGATCGACCGTTGAAATGAACATAACCAATGGATTCTACGCTTAATTTGACATATGCAACTATATTTTCGGCTAGATATTTTCAATTGAGTGGTGAGAAAAGCTGAAAATTGCAAATACAAAATTAGCATGTTTTTCGGATTCGAGCTAAAAAAATTCATGTTGCCCACAAGTCAGTGAAGTCGACGTTGGAAAGATTAGTTACACATGAGTGTCGACTATAATTACACGAAATATCCCGTTCCTGTTTTTTGATTTGAGGCAATGAATTGCACAAACGCGAAAAAAACGTTAAAATTAAGATTTTTCATAATGCGGAAAATCACGTTTTTTGGGTTCGGAGAATGATCGGACGTTAAAATAAACATAACCAATGGTTTCTACGCTTAAGTTGACGTATTCAACTTTGTTTTCGGCTATTTATTTCAATTCAGTGGTGAGAAAAGCTGAAAAGTGCAATAATATTAGTTTATCATATAACCATCATTAACAAAAAACAAAAAATTATATATAATCAACAACAATAAATATACGTCCAAAACCTCAACCTAACCTAAGTGGCGTTTCGCTCTGTCTATCAAGACGCCGCCTAAGAATCCCCCAGAGCTCGTCAGTTGACAAGTGATTTTAGCCTACTTACTTATTTTCTTACTAAAGTGTCGTACACCAAACCGACCTTGTTAGTTTTCGGCGATCTTCCCATTTTCTCCGACTGTTGTATTATCGACACACACTCACTTTTCTAATATAAACAAATCATCAATAGACATTTAGAATACTTCACAAAAATACCAAACTTCGTTTTTACCCGGCAATATAAATAAATAGCAAGAAACTTGTGTCATTTTTTATAAGGAATTTGGGTAATAACAATAACATTCTTTGTAGCCCACTCATATATATTCTGTTCAGTACGCTACTATACAGTTCAGTTCATCATATAACATGTACAGTGTATGCATATCATTGATAGCACCGCTTACCTGTTAGCGTTCCTCAGATGTTCAGTTGACTCAATCAATAAGTGCGCGTGTAGTCGGCCCAATGAATCTTGTAAAAATTCTCTTTCTGTCTAACATACCGTATTTCCACATTCTAGTCTGGTGTTTTCCACAGAATCTAATTACTGCCTTAATCAGCGTATTCTTATCATGCCCTCTATTACTCAGTTCCCTCAAGTATGTATCACAGTTTTCATAGAAGTCCATCCAGGTTTCAGCCGTTGTAGTAAGCCTATATAGTGCACCGATGACCACCCCCTCAATCATACGTTCTGGCACGTTAGATTTGGCGTCATAAGCCCTATTCACATGGAAATTAAATACTCGAGTCTTATTGTACGGTTTAACCACCCCCTTGTTCAAATCAATGCTAAAGTCGAGATAACTAACCACTCCTCCGTTTCCTGTTTCCTCGTTTATTTCTAAGCTTCCATCGTATGCCTCACGCATCATTTTAGTAAGATCTAAATTGACCGCCAAAATATCATCTACGTACCTAAATAGCAGTGCCCCTTTACCTACTCCCTATTCCATAACACTTAGAACTAAGTCTGCGTATAGTCCACTCGCTGCACCCCCAATGGGGACACCCATCACTTGTCTATATATTTTGCTACCCACCGTCACGAATGTCTCACTAAGTACCTCAAATAATAACTCTATTACCTCTACCTTATCCAGCGCAATCCAGTTTCCTTCTCGTTTCCTGTCATTGCTGTAGTAGGCCTTACACCCAAACCTACATTTATTTTTCTTGACAATCATGTATCTCTTTCCACTATTCTTAAACAAAATATCAATAACATATCCTAAGCTATTCATAATCGCAAATCATAAGTGCAAATACGAAATTTGCATGTTTTTCGGATTTGAGCTAAAAAAATTCATGTTGCCCACGCACGAGTCAGTGACGCCGACGTTGACAAGACTAGATACACATGGGTGTTGGCTATAATTCCACAAAATATCCCGTTTCTGTTTTTTTTATTTGAAAAACAAAATTGAAAAAACAAATAAAAAATCGAAAATCAAAAAATTAAAATTTTAGATTTTCATGTTTTTTTTTAAAATTTTACAAGAAAATAAAGGTGATCATTCGATTTTTCAGTTGATTTTACATATGCGGGCGGCATATTTCCAGAAACTACAAAATTTTTCTTTGGTTTCCCATTTGTGGAAAATCTATTCAATTTAAATTTTTTTTCTTTCTACATAAAGTTCAGGATATAGAGAACATAAATCAATAGGAGTTGTAATTTTTTCATGCAGGTTCATTACTTTCTTACGTGTCGGAATATGGGTCCTAGAGGGGGGCTAACGGAAATTAGTAGCTAACAAGCCCTACAATAGGTTATCGGGTGTTAACGATTAGCAGAACTTCATAGAAATAGTGTATGATCAAAATGAGAAAAAAAATTTTCAGTGAGATTCGAACACTCACCCCAAGGTTAAAAAAATTGACGCGCTAAATCACTATGTCACGCTGGCTGATGGTAAAGGGCTGCCTGGGATTCGAGTTAAGAGTTGTAGTGTTAACTACTCCAACTTGTGAATCGTTATCTGAATCAAATGTAAGAGAAGATGATGCAGAATAGTCGGCTGTCCGACTCAACTCAACCCAACAGCTGTATGCTATAACAGGCAATCATCATGTTCCGTGGGTGTTACACTGGGTTGGACACGTTAACGTGTCATTTTTTTACTTGAATCTCTAGAAGCTCTTTAGTATGTGCACACACACGCTATATAATAGCGCGGGCGAACCAGCATTTTCTAGTTTCTGTAAATAAGCATACGGGCGAGTTTTCAGCATGAGAAGAGGGTTTTTATCATGATAAAACTGTAAAACCAGGTTTTTCACTTTTCACACCCCGCGTCATGTGACGTTTGACGTCATAACTCGAATTATAGGGCCGATCGACAAAAACTGTTTTAGGGTTTTCTTATCCACATTTTAGACTATCGACTTATGAAATAAATTTTTTTCGTATCGGACCGTGTTCCTGCGGTGGTTGCCTGGTACATGAACAGCCTCTTAATAAAACAATGAAAATTCCGTAAGTTTTCACTTTGAACCAATTACAAATCAGAAATTTCAAGTTAATGTAATTACATAAAGCTTGATAAGAGTCAGGATATTCAAGTAATAGATCACCAGAAAGTGCTTCAAAACTTTACAGGGAAAACTCGACAACACGCTTTACAATGGGTCATACAGTACCATCGGATTTTCTACCAAATCATCAAAAACTATTCAAAAACGTTTCAAAACTGAATTTTTTATGACATTGATCGCATTAGATGTGGAAAGTTTAGCTCTAATGAAAATTATTTTATTGAGAAAGTCTAGAAGCAAATAAGGAAGTCAATTTCAGTCTCTTCATGATATCAGAATGATATATGTAAGAATTGGTGTGATCTTCTCTTCCATGTTCAGCAGATCCACGAAGAATTGCGCCAAACATGGGCGTACGTTGTGTCGTCTATGACTTGTATGGTCACGTCGTGCACCTGATAAGTTTAAGGATAGTATGTAAGTATAAGTAAAAGTCAACTTATCTACGTATACGTAAACATATTCTAAGACTATAAAAAATCAAGCTTTACTCGTTTTAACAGAAGAAAAAACTCATTTTAAGCGTTTCACCAGGAATAGCTTACAACCGTAACCATTTGTTCCCTATATTTGTCCATAATACGAGAGTCCAGCCATGGTGTCCGTATAGCCTGACAGGTTTTTCAAGGATTAACTTCAATATGGTAGTTAAACTTATATTACAAAAGAGATCGGCCAATCAAAGCGACCGTGGCCGCCTCGTTTTGTGGAAAATTGCGAGGCGACCAAAAACGGAGATCAATAAGCATGCTGGAAATAAGTAGGAAACGTTATGCACGTTGAACATAAAAGCTGAATTTACAGAAAACCATTGATTGAAAAAGACATAATCCTTCAGTTTCTAATGATTCTTAGTGTGTGTGTTTTTTGCTCAAGACTGTCAAGTTCTTCTGTTAGGTGGAAAAAGGCAATGTATTTCGTGTACATTTACCCTGATAAGTGAAAATAATACTTTCAGAAAGTACACCTCAGTTTTTGGTCGATGCTCAATTTTCCACGAAATGAGGCGTAGTGGTCGCGGTTATTGTCCGATCTATCTAACAGTACATGTTTACCCGAGTAATTTTATTGGGGTAAAACCGGGGAAAATCACCTCAATCAGACATTTTGTCACAGGATATTCAGCACGAAACATTTTCACGAAACCCTGTATTAGTAAATGCTTTACACTGATTGGTTAGTTGATGGAGGACTCGAACGGTCTTTGAACAGAAATCCAGGGTTTTTTTACTTGGACGTTGCGTTTTTTTGTATAGAATAAAAAGCACCACCAACACGTCCCGTCATGTAAGCCAAAAAGTAACTGTCGGCGTATTCATTGCCCGCCATCGGACTGATTATTGCACTTGTATGTAATTCAATATAGCGTCTGTATAGCGAGTGTGTGAGTGAGTGAGTGAGTGAGTGAGTGAGTGAGTGAGTGAGTAAGTGAGTGAGTGAGTGAGTGAGTGAGTGAGTGAGTGAGTGAGTGAGTGAGTGAGTGAGTGAGTGAGTGAGTGAGTGAGTGAGTGAGTGAGTGAGTGAGTGAGTGAGTGAGTGAGTGAGTGAGTCAGTGAGTGAGTCAGTGAGTGAATGCGTGAGTGAGTGAGTGAGTGAGTGAATGAGTGAGTGAGTGAGTGAGTGAGCGACTGAGTTAGTGAGTGAGTGAGTGAGTGAGTGAATGAGTGAGTGAGTGAGTGCGTGATAAGTGAGTAAGTGTTTAAGTGAGTGAGAGAGGGTGTTAACTGAAATGCGTCATAATTTGAGCAAAATAAATAGTAAAAGCCCGTACATTTTCTACCATGAAAACAATACAACTTGCTATGTTATGCAGGCGGAGTTTGTCTTGTCTAAATACTCCCTCACCGTAACATAACATGCAAATGGGCAAGAACGGCCGATTCAATAATGAAACAATTACATATCAAGTAAGTTGCTAAAAACCCTGACTCCCCTAAAACATTTAGAAGCTAATGTGGGATATTTTTTCGTGACGCTCTTTAGTTTCGGCAACCTTAAAATACCATTTTTTTCACTCTATCCTTAAGAGTCGATGCCAGAGAAAAGCACCCGTCCGGGCCGTTTTCCTTAGATTTTTCGAAATCATTAATTTCGCTGTTATTAACGCTATATATGCAGAAAAATGTGGCGATTCTGAAAATATTCTTTGTTTTCAAATTTGATCGACAGAATTCATAGGAAACCCCCTTTTCTGACCACAGGTCAAATGGTTTTGGAAAAAATCGATATAGGTAGGGTAATAATCGCCTGCAACCGTTGACCTGAAATCCGTTTAAACTGGTGATTTTTTTGAATTTTCATTTTTGACCATTTTTCGAAAACAGCTGTTGAGTTGGGCATCTTTGAACGCTTGCCATTTGAGATACAGAAGTTGTAGGGCAAAATTAAAAAAGATTTGGAATCTGCATAAAATTCTGCGTCGTTTGAGCTCTAATGAACGCAATTTTCTCTTCTTTCCAGAATAATAATTTGTCCCTGAAAAAAAATTGTTAATTTTTTCAACTTGGGCAACTTTCCAAATCGCAAATTCTCCACTGGGCGGGATGATTAAAGAAATTCATTTGTATCCCGAGATGCCCAACCGACTGAACTTCAAAATGAAGGGGTGCCACCCCCCCCCCCCCCACATCGGACTCCTGAATGGTGTTTTGGATCATTTTTTTTCTTCGAAAAATGGTTATATTTTACCATTTTTGGCACTTAAAATTTTTATACCGTGCTCCAGCACCTTGAATTGCGTGTTTTTACGTTCTCGGTACACGATTACTCAGGAAAACACACTTAATTACCAAGAAAAACCTAAAAAAACGTGGAAACCCCCAGAAACTGGTGTTTGGTTCAGTTTTCGTAATCGGGTGCACGATCCAGCCACTTTGAACGCTTGCCATTTGAGATACAGAAGTTGTATGGCAAAACTAAAAAATATTTGGAATCTGAATATCTACATTTCTCTCTGAAAAATTTTAAGGGCCAAAAATGGTAAAATATCACAATTTTTCGAAAAAAATTGTCAAAAACACCATTCAGGAGTTTGATGTGGGGGGGGGGGGGGGGGGTGGCACCCCTTCATTTTAGAGTTCAGTCGGTTGGGCATCTCGGGATACAAATGAATTTCTTTAATCATCCCGCCCAGTGGAGAGTTAGCGATTTGGAAAATTGCCAAGTTGAAAAAATTAACAAATTTTTTTTCAGAGACAAATTTTTATTTCGGAAAGAGGAGAAAATTGCGTTCATTAGAGCTCAAACGACGCAGAATTTTATGCAGATTCCAAATCTTTTTTTACTTTTGCGATACAATTTCTGTATCTCAAATGGCAAGCGTTCAAAGATGCCCAACTCAACAGCTGTTTTCGAAAAATGGTCAAAAATGAAAATTCAAAAAAAATCACCAGTTTAAACGGATTTCAGGTCAACGGTTGCAGGCGATTATTACCCTACCTATATACCTTCCAAAACACCACTAATCTCGATTTTTATTATTTGGGCTACTACCTCCATACAAACCTCAGGTTTTCTCAGGCAACGCGTTTTTAATCGCGTTGCCTGAGAGAATCTACGGTTAGCGGTCCAAATAAGAACTTCCCGGTTTATTGCATTTTTTGATACATCTATGGGTGGTTATTCACCATATAGAACGATTTTTTCCTTTTTTTAAGCAATATTTTAGCAAAAAACAAGGCTCTGAAAGGCAGTCCTCCAAACCCCAGACGATTTCCACATTTCCACATCTCCGTTAAACACCTTTCCTGAGACCCAAAAATAGTGCGAAAAAAAAGTTGACGAAAACTCTGTCGACCGATATTTTCAAAAATAATGCAGTGTGAATGGAATGTGAATTTTAAAATAAAATAACGAAATAAATAAAAAAAACACTCGAAGTGAATTTCGAAATTATCAGTATCATCAACGTTTTTTTCAATCAATCTCAATCTCAATGATCAATCGTGTGTTTTTTCGTTTTTCTTAGGTTGTTCATGGTACAGCTCGTGGTGACATTATTTACCACGCTGAACACCGCCGCTTCGCGGTGCTCGGAAATTCGGCCTACGGCCGAAGCCTAACAATAGGTTATCGGGGGTTAACGAACAGTAAAGCTTTGCATGAACATTTAAAAACCTGTCACCTCGAGCTGTACCAAGAACCATATAGAGACGCCATCAAATTGGTTCTAAGTCCGGGCTCAGGTTAGTTTGAAATCTCTTCATGGACGAAAAAGCAGCCAACACATGTTTCGAGACGTTGTTTTTCCGAATAGATATAAAAATGGTCTATAACCTACATATATACGTTTGAAAACGATTAGGAGTAAGTGTGAGAACCTTGATTCGGTCGATTTTCTGAATTTAAATCACGGCAACTTTAGTTAGGGGAGGGTTTCTACGGAGCCTATTCAATGACACGTTTTACACTGACCCGGCGATTTTTCGACGGGCGCCGGAAGGAATTTCGGCTTGGATAAAAAAACAGATGAACTAAAGATAACTAACAATGAAGAACATTCAGGGCAGTAATAAAAAAATACAAAAACGCAATTATTAAACCTAAATTCAATCACATGCTTGACAAGGAAGGAAAAGTACATATTAAACTGACCTCGAAAACTTGGTTTCCCTCTCTTGAATCATCTTTGTTGCTTTTAAATGACTATACTATGGTCCATCAATCAAACAACTTGATTGTGGGATGCGTGATTCAACATCTCCGCCATTTTCGGGGAGGACACGCATCACCACGACAAGCCGGTGATCAACGCCTTAGTCCGTGTAGGTACTAATATTCGTCTTTCAATTGCGTAATTATTTGCATTAGATTATTGCCGACATTTATTTCAATTTATTTTTAATTCATCAACAATTTTTTTATTTAATTTAAATTTCGTTCTTCAAAAAATTAAAAAAATCTCGGTCGACAGAGTTTTCGTTTCAAGCTAGGGTTTCAGGATAGGTGTTTAACGCATGTGGAAATCGTCTGGGGTTTGCAGTACTGCCTCTGAAAGTCGAAAAAATCGAAATTTCAGAAATTTTTGTTTTTTCGCATTTTTTGTCAAAAATTGTTTATAACTTTCGTTTGGCTTGCGGCATCAAGCTGAAATTACATAGGGTAATTCTCGAGGTCAATGCACTCATTTTAAGCCCTAACGGACCGTATTAGCTCCGAGTTTTTTCATGGTTGAATGATGTGTGCCGTGACCCATCATGGCCACGAAGCTTCGTAGGCGTATCTGGAGTTTGGGAAAAGCGTGATTTGAATTTCAGGTCTACCATTTTCTTTCAAACCCACGCATCGCCTTAGTTTTCAGTGAAAAGTTTCATTTTTCTGAAAAAAAGTCGGAAAATTGTCAAATTTTCGATTTTTGGTCTTTTGTCAAACTGCTGTGATCGCACCGCTCACGTATCCTTTTCGAGACTTCGGATGATTATTTTCCCATTAGTTAGCTTTATTTTGAGCCCTATTAGAATGATTTTTGTTGAGTTTGAACCTTTGAAATGCCTTTTTATTTTGAGAAGTTTTTATTTTTGATGTTTTTCTGAATTTTCTTGGTTGAATGATGTGTGCCATGCCCCATCATGGTTACAAAGCTTAGTAGGCGTATCTTGAGTTAGGGAAAAGCGTGATTTGAACTTCAAGTTTAACTTTTTTTCCTCATTAACCCAAAAAAATTAGCAAACGTTTGATGAACATGTTGATTCAGAAGAAGGAGAACATTTTTGTATCATGGATTGCCGTACTCAACAAACCAGGTAATCCTTCGTAGATCTTCATTTTATGTGCGCCTGAAACATTTTTGTATTTATTAATTAAATTTATTTTCACATTCAAAAAAGTGTTCATTATTTCAAAGTTTATTGTTCAAAATTGATGCCTTGGAGGCTGCGAGTTTTTCGATTCAGAGGTTTCGTTCAATGATGTGGTCAAAATGAGTTGCTTAGACTACTTGATAAAATAATAATACGGTTTCAAAATAATTTCAAGATTTACGAGCTTGGTTCACTGCGGTCCATGTTCAATGACAACGATATAATCTAGGTTATAGATCTGCATTCGCTTGAGCCTGCGTATCACGGCACTTATTTGTCTCACGTGTTGCAAGACGCATCAGGGCGACGACGCCGACTTAAAAGTATTTGCTGGGATTTTTTTACACATGAAGTGTGCATACGACTCTACTGGGTAGTTTTAAATTTTTTCATCCGGCTGCTCATCGAATTTCATCGTGGAGCAATTGTGGATATTTAAGATATGACTGGTTTGAGTTGTCAATTATTTTCTGTATTGTTAGTCAGATACACACTGAGATAAAAAAATTGTTGTCATCAAAAAGTTACTCATTGATCATAAAAATTTAACTTTTAGAGTTATTGGGGACGCAAAATTCTAAACCCCAAAATTTTCCTAGATTCTAAAACCTATTTTTTTGTCACCAAAATTATATTCCACATAAAGTTTCATGCTGGCTTCACGTCATGCTGGGAGCGAGGACACGCGCGTTAGGCCCGCTCAGCGGTGGTATTTTAGTTGTTACCCCCCTTAGGAAATTTCGTGTTTGGATAAAATTCGAGGAAAATTTTTGGGGTTTGGAAATTTGCATTGGGGACTATTAGATGACAAATAAATAATTGTAAAGTGTCGAACGCGAACATTTTTTTACTCGCCCTGTATTTAGTCCTATGGTAGTTGTCGAATCTCTTCATACTGAATATCTGGAACTTTATGTATAAAAACCGCGGCTGAACAGTTGTATGCACACATGATTGATCAGTCTTTAGTTTGACTGCGGATTGCACATAATTTTTTGTAGCATATAATCATTTTTCAGTGGCAATTTTGTATATAGAGTTTTTTTCACACATAAGCAGGCCGTCGAGGAAATCCATTGGATGCATTTCACTCATGCCCATCACTATATGGACATATGTAGATGCAATCAGTTCGTCACTTTGACACCCGAACGAATGTATCCTACTTAAATTTTCATAGAAACAATTAAGGGTTCAGACAATTTAATTCAGACATTTTCCTAAAACGACAATGTTAAATATGAATACATGCTTATTCTATCCAAAAAATTAATAAAAACTACGTGAGTCAAAAAGGTTACCTACATATATGTACGTGTTGAAAGCGTCGTCGCCCTGATGCGTCTTGCTACATGTGAGACAATTACATAAGTGCCGCGATACGCAGGCTCAAGCGAATGCAGACATATACCCTAGATTCTATCGTTGATATTGAACGTGAACCGCAGTGACCCAAACTCGTAAACCTTAAAATTCTTTTGAAACGGTATAATTTTTTTTATCAAGAAGTCTAAGCGACTCATTTTGACCACATCGAGGACCGAAACATCTGAATCGAAAGTCGCAGCCACCAAGGCATCAGTTTTGAACGATAAAATTTTAATTATTGAATACTTTATAGAATGTGAGCATAAATTTAAAAATAAATAACGAAAATTTTTTAGGCGCACTTAAAAGGAAGATTTATGAAGGATTACCCTGGCTTGTTGAGTACGGTAATCCATGATACAGAAATGTTCACCTTTCTCTGAATCAACATGGTTATACTACTCATGATTGATGTAATAGTGTTTGATGAATCTGCCAATTCAAATATTTATTTGGCGCTAAAATAGATTCTGATCATTCAATCTAATGTTTCATACTATAAATTCTCCCCAGCACGCATTTTTTATATAACAATGTTATTGATGCGTATTGACTCCGAACCCTTAACACGCGCCGTGTTGCGCCTGTGATATGGGGGGTGCGTAACAGTCGGACGCTGCCGCTAGTGCAGATAATCCGTCTGTTTTGACCAGTTTGTGTACACATTTTTTATGCTGTGATGTCAACTTTGCTTTTCTCATTACAATTCCGATTCATTCTGAAACTTGATACAATCTGTTGCGTTCTTGACCCGAATAAAGTCTGAACTTTTGTCGGTTCGTGGGCTTTGATTCGTGAGTCGAGAGACGCATATGTGTCAAGACAAATGATTTGTCTTTCTCTATAGATGTTTATCTTTTTCTAATTCTAATTCTTAATCTTTCACAGTAAATTCACGGAAAATCACATTATAATAATCATATTTTTATTTGTTTGCAGATAGGTTTTTAGGGATTCGTGCGGCGGAGCGGAGGTTTGACCATTCAGTCGGTAAACCTGAGAGTTTTGTTGGTTCTTTAGAAAGATTAAGTAAGTTGTAGATCAGAGGAGTTTATTGTGAGTTCTCTAATCTCACGATAGATTCGTCTGCCTGGCTATCGAGTGAACTTTGGAGCATTAGGGCTCTGAAGTGATCTCAAGCCCATAAAGCCGATTTTGTCGTGCTCAGCCGATTTTGTCGTGCTCAATAGCCACCTGGCCACCAGACTTAACCAAGCCGATTTTGTCGTGCTCAGCCGATTTTGTCGCGCTCAATCTCAAAGTCTGTTCTAAAGTGAAAATTACTTATACAAGACATTCACAGCTAAAACCCTCAACGCTACAACCCAATAGTATTGAAAAGCCTAGCGAGCTATCAATATTGATTGGGCCATTTAGACTGAAAGATGATGACATCTAAGTCACATTAAAAGTGCTCTAACACTATAAACTAATTGACTATTATAAAGTGATCCCCAAACGAGACCAAGTCACACACCAATCAGCGTGTGGTAACAACTATAAATCATCGAACCCTTGTTATTCAGATTCCATGATACAAATGGTCTAGACGTCACTTAGATCTTTGTTGCTAGATCTGAAATACTTGAATATTATTTAGTAACATCATCCATAATCGATAGTTGATTAACAAGTCAACAATACATAACATCAATATAAAGGTGGTATAGAATCAGTGACGTTGAATAGTATACGGGAACTTGGATAAATGAAAGAGTAAAGGGAGGTTCACCAGTAAAAGGGTGACGCCTTTTCCCTTCGTGTTACATTGATTATGCAAAAAATCCGAGTTGGGTTTACAACCAAGCAAACCCCACGCGTAAGATTTTTCCTTCAATGTCAGCTGCATACGAGATTTTAAATTCTGGAAATGGCTCAAGTTAAGGAAAAAGTACTTTTCTCTTCAGTAAAATAACCCATGATTCTAATATTTGCAATGCATGTTTCTGAATCAATTACATGCCTTTTGCCTCGAAGAGATAGGCCCAGACATTTTCTCCAGTAAGATTTTTCACCTTCAACAATGTTAGAAAGTGTTATAACGTATTGCATAATGAAAAACGAGCAGTATATTTATAAACGTTTGCTAAATTTTTTGGGGTAATGAGAGAAAAAAAAAGAACTTGAAATTCAAATCACGCTTTTCCCTAACTCCAGATACGCCTACGAAGCTTTGTAACCATGATGGGTTACACACATCATTCAACCAGGAAAATCCAGAAAAACCTCAAAATTAAAAACTTCTCTAAGGCATTTCAAAAGTCCAAACTCAACGAAAATAATTCTAATAGGGCTCAAAATAAAGCTAACTAATGGGAAAATAATCATCCGAAGTCTTGAAAAGGATATGTAAACGGTGCGATCACACCAGTTTGACAAAACACCAAAAATCAAAAATTTGACAATTTTCCGACTATTTTTTTTCAGAAAAATTAAAAATTTTCACTGAAAACTAAGGCGATGCGGGGGTTTGAGAGAAAATGGTAGACCTGCAATTCAAATCACGCTTTTCCCAAACTCCAGATACGCCTACGAAGCTTCGTGGCCATGATGGGTCACGGCACACATCATTCAACCACGAAAATCCAGAAAAACCTCAAAACTAAAAACTTCTCTAAGGCATTTCAAAGGTCCAAACTCAACGAAAATCTTTCTAATAGGCCTCAAATTGAAGCTAACTAATAGAAAATTATTCATCCGAAGTCTCGAAAAGAATATGTAAGCATTGCGATCACAACAGCTTGACAAAACTCAAAAAAATCTAAAATTTGACCATTTTTCGCTCATTTTTTCAGTAAAGTGAAATTTTCACTGAAAACTAAGGCGATGCGGGGGGGGGGGGGGGGGGGGGGAGTGCGTTCATCAGGTGTTAATAACTAGGGTATGGAGTATTCAACGCCGCAAACCGCTAATGCTGAATCGCGTGCGAAATTCGGGAGTTTTGGGTCAAAGTTGACACCATTAGCTCATGAGTATGTACGTTGAGGTCAATTTTCTAAAATAAAAACTCTGAGCTAATACGGTCCGTTAGGGCTTACACTGAGCGCATTGACTTCGAGAATTACCCTATGATTTTTCAGCTTGATGCCGCAAGCCAAACAAAAGTTATAAACGATTTTTTGACAAAAAAATGCCAAAAAA
Organism: Daptonema setosum; assembly: GCA_964036265.1. Lineage (NCBI taxonomy): Eukaryota > Metazoa > Nematoda > Chromadorea > Monhysterida > Xyalidae > Daptonema > Daptonema setosum. The sequence goes on along the minus strand of CAXIWR010000576.1, from coordinate 154,423 downwards.
CAAAAATTTCTGAAATTTAGATTTTTTCGACTTTCAGAGCTTCGTTTTTGCTAAAATAATGCTTTAATCAAAAAATCGTTCTATATGGTGAATAACCACCCATAGATGTATCAAAAATGCAATAAACCAGGAAGTTGTTATTTGGACCGCTAACCCCATACAAACCGTAGAATCTCTCAGGCAAGGCGTTTTAAGCACCTTCATGGAAGTTCCAAGACTAACACACATGGAACGTCAACAAGCAGCCAAATGCGTAATAATCGTGTAAGGCTCATGACAACTCATCGCGTGTTTAACATAGTGGTTAGCACTTTAGTTTTGCACGCGCCAGGTTTCGGGTTCGATACCCATATGACGGTTTCAGACTAACAAAGCGAAATATACGACCAGTGTATTAAATTAATATGTTTTATAATCTCAAGTTTCAATGGGTAAAAACCACATTAACAAATTAATTAATTAACAGAATTACACCCGTAGCACAGAAGCTTTTCGAATATCATTTTCATGAATTACGTATTCATGATTTGAAATCTAAGTTTTTTCCTGACTGATCCCAAACAAGTTTCCTCAAGTTATATATCACAGTGACATCCCTGCCTCAATTCATATATCGGCGTAAAGCTTATAAAAATTTGATTTGTTTGAAGTAAATAAAACCTTATTCATCGTTATTCAAGATCTGAGTACATGCGATATTCAAGAAATCACGAATATAAATTGATCCCCATTTGAGCTTGTTACGCAAAGTTTTAGCACTCAGTTGAAATTTCAACGTGACCGCAGAGAAGGTATCTTAACGACGGAGTGAAATTAAGGGACAAGTTTTCCTTCATAGAAAATTTAAACCCTAATCATTTTTTATTTCGGTTTATAATTCTGATTATCTTATTCATTCATGAATAAAATTCCAACTTTGTTATTCGTGTTCAAACACTCGCAGCCATTCCAAAGCTGGTGAAACATTAGGTTACGTGTCATCATATTCGAGAAAACGAGATTAAGAAAGTTACTTATTTGATTGTATGGTTGTGCTCGTGGTGACACCTCATTAATGAAAAATGTTTTTCACTACTTTAAATGAAATTTTTTTCTGTCTGTTATAATTTTTTTCGGTTGAACTTGATTAATTTTTTCTTGACAAATAGTTTTCCGCTCTTTTGCGACAAAATAACTGTATTTAGCGCACGGAAACCTTTAATACAAGTATATCCATGAAATAATGACTTTTGTAATTCAGAATATGATTACGAATAACGTTAAATAAGGGTTTGCTAATTTTATATGTAACCGATTTCGAAAATACTTGAGTTGTTAATTGCTTTCATCACCACACATAAGATGAAGTTAACACCATGAAAATCGATTGAGTGTACAACTATTTGGGGTCGATCAAACTTTTATGAATATTGAATTCATGAATTAGATGTTCAAAAAAGTTTCTGTGCTACGGGTGTTAAAACAATCACTACACAGATTACATTCAATCATTCACAGAAATCCAATTAGTCAATTAAAATATACATCTATCACACAACAACAATCTGTCAATCAATAAGCACACATAAACTATTATTCACATACATACATAGAAATATTCAAATTAGTCATTCAGTCATTCAGTCAGTCAGTCAGTCAGTCACTGAATGCTGAGAATGTGGATGTTGGGCGTCCTTATCTATCTACCTCAAATCCACGCCATTCAAACTGTGGCCGACCCGTGTGCATCGTGTGAATCACCCAAACATAACCAGCACACGGGCCGGCCAGGGCATCCAGACGCGCGCGCGCACAGTCACAATGCGGGCGGCGCCGTCACTCCCCCCAACAAAACAGGTACTGCAACACAGCTGTCACAATTCAAAATAATGAAATTGCATTCAAAGTACAATCAAAGTAATAATCAATGTGTATTGCAATCATAATCATACAAGCAACTGAAAATGCCCTGAAGGCATGGGGAGTAACGAATATGGTTCGATCCTGGTTAGTCCAATCGTGAAAAAGTATGGGACAAGAAATTTTATTCTCATATTTAAAATAGTCTGATCGTGAAAAAGCAGGAAACAAGATTTGCGATGAATCACGAAAAAAAGTTTGTACTTCATTAAGTCAAGAAACAAACCAAATTACACGAAACATATTTGGGACTTTTCACGATTGTTGTGGAAACATTTGTCCTTATTCAAAATGCTGATATTCAATTTTAAACCTTAAATATCTTTCAAAAAATCATTATCATAAATGGATCATATTATCAAAAACCATCATTATTGAATGAAAATGAAATAAAAAAGTTTCGTGACAGCCTTGTCACACAAACCGAAGTAAAATGACTCATGCTCACAACGAGCTAGACGAAATAAAGGATTTGGGTTTCACCGAAAAGTCCCAAATATGTTTCGTGTAATTTGGTTTGATTCATGACTCAATGAAGTACAAACTTTTTTCGTGATTCATCGCAAGTCTTGTTTCCTGCTTTTTTACGATCAGACTATTTAAAATATGAGAATAAAATTTCTTGTCTCATACTTTTTCACGATTGGACTAGCCAGGATCGAACCATATTCGTTACTCCCCATGCCTTCAGGGCATTTTTAGTTGCTTGTATATAACTTTTTTATGTGTGAACAAATCACATGTATGTACAGTATGTAGACTAAATACATATATGTGCTAATGTAACAAAAATGCTCTATGAGTTGAAAATTGTTCATAAGATTCATCTACTTCAGCCCTTTTATAACTTTAGATTTTCGAAGATTGAAATACAATAATATTTGTGAACAGTGATCGTTTGCGGAGCCCCCTTCAATTTTTTGCTTGTAAAAGGAGACATTAAATAATTGACATAATGATGAAAAAAAATCCCTGGGTTTGTAATATAGAGAGTTAAAAGCCGCCTTATTATATCTAATACATACATTTAAAGTTCGGGAGAAGTATATAATATCAAAATTAAAACAAATTAACACTTTCGTTGTTTTAGATTTTCAGGGGTTTTGAACCCAGCACCACTCGTTTAACTTGCAAACCCACTATCCACTTGACTTCCTTGATGAAATAAATTTTAAAAGTTGATTTGCTACATCAAACCTAGTTTCAAATCATAAATTTGACATTTTATCTAGTGTGAAAATAGCTTCAAAACTTGACTATTATTAGGTGAGCGCCGAGCTGTACTTGAAAAATGTACCAAGCAACTCTTGAAATTTTTTTCCTTACCTCCAGAACCTTTATAATAAGGTTTTAAGGTGTTTTATTGATGTTGGTAAAGTCTGGTCAGAGTTTCTCGTTACTCCGAAATTTTTTCTGTAATCCTTTTGGCGCGCATTCAAATTTTGGCGCGCGTTCAAATTTATTCAAAGTTTTTAGCTGTTCACACTACATTTGTATAACATAATATTAAACATGCCCAACTTATTAATCGTTCAGTATAAGGTTTTCAGGAAAATAATTAGTAACAAGATACCCTGACCAAGCTATACACGTCTAGAAACGAAGAAAAAAAATTACGTAGAAAATTTTTTTTGACCCATTTTTCTTTATTTCTGTACATTTTGACGAATCATAAAAAATTATTTAAAGGGACAGATCGAGTTTTAAAAATATAGTCTATTAGAAATGTACTCTCTCTATACCTCCCGTAAAAATGAAGCTTTTCCGGTTTCTGAATAAATAAAAATTTTGAAATCCAATGTGGCTGAAACAGCGTGAATAAGTGAACTTGAATTTTCACTGGTTTTTGGCGGCTTATAAATATTTTTTGAGAATGCGCAGAGAATCATCTTTTTTGTATTCGATACAGCTTCAGTCATTCTAGACATTCAGATAATACAATGGGTGTCAAGGCTTTACATCTGGAGATAATCTGATTTTCGAAAGAGCAAAAATCGTCAAAAACGTTGAAACTTTCTACATCAGTTTCTTCAAGTTTTTGTCAAAGTACGATGATTTTATCGGAAAATGTGTCAGAAAGAGGTCATAATGAAATTTCATTCCGCAAATGATAGGCTAGTTTTTATGGCCATTCGATAAGTTTGTCACGGGGAATAGAGCTTTCGTGAAATTTTTTACTAATTTTGCCTCTTACATAACCCGTGGCGTTTTTTGTGTGGTTCAATAATTAGCTGAATTAAATAACGGATCGTATTTCAGCATATGTAATACACATCCAGTTAAAATTTCAGTTCGATCGAACCACCCTATCGCTCATACAACAATTCTTTCTTCATTTTGCCTGCGATTTTTCACATTTTTTTCATAAAACCCCCGAAAAATGATGCAAATATTTCTCCGATCTCCGGGACAGTTTAATAATCGTTTTCTATGCCAAAAGTTGACCTAGGTACCAATTTTCAGCTTTACAGGTCTTACCCAGTTTCCATACAGCGTTTTGGGTGGAGGAAAAAAAACGGAAAATCGCAATTTCATCGTTTTTGGACCTGAAAAATGAAAATTCATCTCTACCGGGTTAGAAATAGCCAAAAAGATGCAGAATCGCACCAGAAAACCGATGAAACAGATTAGAATTCGATACGAATAGGCTGGATCGAGATACTCGCACAAAAGCTTGTCTTAATCGAACCATATTAAGGGAACGGCCTACCGGCCGTCCCTTGATAATCATTAATCTTGGCACGATTTCTTCCACGTCGAACGTCAAAATCAAAATTCAAAACGTCAAAAAATTGAAATTTGAAAAGTCAAAACAATTTCAAATTGATTCAAATCAAAATTATCAAAATCATCAACATCATCAAACTTACCAAATTATAAAAATTCAAATTACTGAGCGAAGTACGATCGCAACAGAGCCGGCTTCACGATCTGCATGTCGTAGTGCTGCGACAATGGGCGAAAATGGCCATTTTCGTTCGCAGAGCGATGTGTGTGCATATTATCGGCGGCTAGCATGTGCCGTTTGAAGAACGGGATGGAAATGTTCTTGTCCTGTGCGAGGATCTTTATCCGCCGATTCAGAGCCTGGCAAGTTTCTTCATGCCCTTTGATTTGGGGCAATGGTATTCACGTAGCCGTACCTCCCGTTGTCTTCTGATGCGAGTCCACGAACGATACCAACGCCTTTGCCCAGTCCTCCAGATCGAAATGTGGCTGGGACACATCATTGCTGCCACAGCAAATCAGCAGATTTTTTCGAATGTTCCCTGCTCACTCCATGGCTTTGTACTGCTTCAAAACATCTTCGAACTGCCATCCGGATACGGCCACCCTTATACAGTTCTCGTCCAAGTCGTATGGCGGATGGCGTCTCTCGTTCACATTCCTGTCCCCAACAACTAGAACGCCTTCCGCCACCTCCACCCTTTGACGGCTCTTCCTTTTGTGCCGCTACCTCCTGAACTTCTTCTTCATAGTCATCGATGACCACCAGCATATCCGCATTGGCAGCAGACTCTTCAATACTCTCATCCGCCACTGGATCATCCGTCTGTTGATTTGCCTCTTCAAAGTTCTGAACCTCTTTTTCAGTGTTCTGATCTCCTTCGGCCTGATGATTATCCTGGTGTTCGCCTTCTTGTGGCACATTTTGTGTATCCTGGTCTTCTTTATCTGCCTTCTTATTCTCGTTATCATCTTCCTTGCCACCCCCATTCTCATTGTCATCATCAGATTCACCCGAGCTCGAGCTGCTCGAACCATTTTCACACTCATGTCGTAATATTTCGAATATTATTTCGTCTGTGATTTGGTATTCGGCATATTGCGAAATGCTGCCAGCTTCCACCTTCAAATTGTTCACCCTTGTGAACACATCGATCATGGTTTGTTTCATCGGGCTGAACAAAATTATCTTCTTATCTTTTTCCTCGTCAATGAGTTTGTTCATCACCTTCTTCCAAATCGCCATCGCACGTTCAGTGGGAGTCTTCATCCTGTAATCAAAATGTGACTAAAATTTGCAATCAAAATTCAACATCAAAAAGGCACAAATGACATAATAATGGTGAAGTAAATCTTTCCCTTAATCAAACAAACGTCAATGTTTTTTTTTCGAGTAATCAAAATCAAAATCCCAATGTTTCAAATAAATTCAATTTATAGTCAAACAATACATATACATTTATAGTCATACAAACAATTTTAACACACACATTAAACTACATTTCAATCCACATCCAAAATGAAATAATATTCAAAAGCATATTCAAATTACAATTTCCAGTCAAAGATAATTTTTCCTTAACAGTAATGCAATCAACAAAAGCATGACAAGTTCAAATGAAATGGCAATTAATTTCAAAGAATCACATTTTCAAATTTTCATAGTACAAAGTTTTGTCAACAATGAGATAATATTACAAATTCATCAAAAATATCAAAATTCAAATTCAAATTCAAAATTCAAAATTCAAAATTATTCACAAATCATCCACATTATTCAAATGTATTCAAAAACAACGACAGTTCAAATCAAATGCGATTAGTTAAAAATGAATGAAATACTGATATTCATTCATTCCATGTGCCGCTTGCGTCGAGTGCACATGGATAACGCGTACATCACTGGATCCAGCGTATGAACGCACATGCAAATTCCTAGTATCGACAGCACCCCAGCCAGAATTCCCATTGCCATTTTCACGTAGCTGTTGGCAAATTCACTGATCAATTGAAACACTGATGGCCCGTCATCCTGGCTAACGTACTTCGTTGTCACCAAATTTGATATTTCACCCAGCCTATGTGACTCCACATACACTGCCGTGCCTGTGATCTTCACATTTGTCGACAAGTGACCGCATTTCACAGCACACGTTTCTTCGATTCGCGAATGATTGTAGTGTATGACGAATGTACCCTCTTCGCCCTCTGGTCTACATTGAACACTCGTGTGTATGGCATCGCAGATCACATGAGCTAACACCGCAGATCTTGACGATTTACACCGGTACTTCACTCGAACGCCTGACAAACAGCTATAACAACCTTTGACTTCCGTGATTTCCATGTAACATTTGTTCGTGTCCGTATACATTTGCATTTCCACTCCCTGCATTTCGATCGATAGTTTCAAGTTCACCAACGTGTTGCTCATTTCCGCCACCACTGTCACTTCACTGTCCTTGATGAGGGGTTTCAGCCGTATTTCACTTGTTTGAATTGGCAACAGTTCTTCCTTGTTCGTGAATGTCTGTTCTACATCCCATTGCATGTACATGCCGTAGTAGAAGGTCGAATATTGCACGTACACATGTCCATGGCTAAAAAACAATCGAATTTTTTGGCCTTATCTGCTGAGGAACATTGCAATGCTCCGACGTTACCCTGTCTCGGTGAACCCTCCGGAGCTGCACTCACTATGGCCACCCGATTCGAATCAGTCACGAATTGTTTGCTCAGAATTGGCAACGGCGGAATATCCACTGAGTTCACGGTCAGCTTGATGTCTTTCCATTGTTTTGGAATACCCGGGTTCAAACGAAAATTTTCCGATTTCATCTGATTCCGTTGTTCCAGCGTCACCGTGATTTCTACTATATAGTCCCACGTATCGCATTCGAATACCTCGTAGATTGTTTCCGTAGTTGGCTCCGCATATGTCCGATAATACATGCAAGCCGCTGAACAGATGAAACATCCGTTCGACCAACACGAACTTGCTTCTTCACAGTAAGTGAAACCGGGAAAGTACGAGACATCTCCCAGTTCGGGTATAATGGAGTCTTTGGTGGTCTTCTCGCATATGTCCGATTCACGACGTCCGTTCAAATGTATTCTAGACTATTTTTTTCGCTGAATCGTTAGTATATGGGGAAAATTATAATCCTGATGCGTAACACGAAGTCTTGCCATATTTTTTACTAAAAACTGCAACGTTATATGACATAACGATGTTCAAAACACCGTCGGCTGAAAATCACGTAAAGGTGTCTCAATTGATTACGAGACCAAGCTCGGAAAAATCTTATCGATTTGTAAAACTTTTCTTACCAAGCGGTGGTAATTTTTCCCGTCACCAAATATTTTTTTGAAACCGCCGAAAAATTAATAAAAAAATAATAAAACGAATCATAAAACGTATTGGCTGCACGCCTGCACCACCGATAAAAATATGCTGAAAACTAAAATACAAGACACGACCTTTGACCCTAAAGGGGTTGAGACTTGAGTCATTAGAGGACGGGTTGCATAATGATCATTGTATTCATTGGTTGCTTGATTGATTGATTGATTGCACTGGTGCACTGGCGGACGAATCTAATCTCCAAAGGGAGGGGAAATTCACCGAAGAGGGGGGAATCGGCAATTCTTATTGCATTTTACCTACACCTTAAGGAACAAATTCTACTTTTTGAAAACGCCAAAGAGGGGGGATTTCCACTTTTCCCACCCCTTCTCGTCAGTTAGTGCACTGGTGGACGAGCTAATCCTCCATAGGGAGAGTAATTTCTTCAAAGAGGAGTGAAGTATCAGTTCTGAGGCCATTTACACATTAATGAACCAATTCTACTTCAAAAACTGGAGGAAAAGGATTCCAACTTTTTCGTTTTTCTCTCGCCCATCAGCAACTGATTGATTAAACGAACGGCTCATTTATTTGAGTTTTGGACACTTCTCGGTTACTTGATTGATTGATTCATTGATTTTAGGAGATGCGCCCTCCAACTTAACCTCTAAAATTTTGTTAATTTGACATTGAAAAGTAAAAATTAAACATCCATTTAATATGAAAAAATTGAACACGTGCCGGCTATCGAGTCAGTGAGTGAGTGAGTGTTGATTATTTTGTATTTTGTTCATTTAAACAAGCAATCTAATAGTCGGGAGATGGAAAGGGGTATCAGCGCACGCGCAACCAAGGACGTTTCAGGGGTGTTTGGCTGTTGATTTATGTGATACCATTGTTAATTAGAAGAACCACGGGTTAAGAGGTTTCTGTGATGTTAGCACTAGCGGACGAGAAGGGGTGGGAAATGTAGAATTCCCGCCTGTTCGGCAATTTCAAAAAGTATATATTTTTTCCCTCAGGTGTATGTAAACTGACCTGAAAACTTCCAATTTCACCCTCTCCCTTCGGGGGTTTGTCTCGTCCGCCAGTGGATGTTAGGGGAATGATAAACGTACCATTATTATTTTGAGCCCAACATATTAAGGATTTACTGTCTGGCTTATACCGCCAACTGTTCTGGCGGATGAGCCAAACCTTCAGAGGGAGGGGAATTTTGTCAAAAAGGGGGCATTAGCAGTTTTGAAGCCATTTACCTACACCTTAGGGCACTGGCGGACGAGCTAATCTTTCAAAGGGAGGGGAATATCGTCAAAGAGAGTGAATTGGCCATCTGCAAATCATTTTACACACACCTTAAAAGTTCTACTTTCCGAATTCGCCCAAGAGGGGGAATTCCACTTTCTATTCTGGCGTCTTCCGCTAGTGGCCAACTGTCATAACAATTGAGCTAATAAAAGTGCTTGAACAGTCTGCGATCGCATCACTGGTGGACGAGCTAAATCTTCAAATGAGCAAGGGAGGGGAATTTCGTCAAAGAGGGGGAATCGGCAGTTTTTCAACCATTTTATCTACATCTTAAGAAACAAATTCTACTTTTTGAAACTGCCAAAGAGGGAGGAATTCCACTCTTCCCACCCCTATTCGTTCGCTAGTGGATCACATGAAAAGTAGCGCCGACACGCACTGACTGGCGGACAAGGCGAACCTCCAAAGGGAGGGGAATTTCTTCAAATAGTTATTAGGCCATTTTACCTACAGCTTAGGGAACGATTTCTACTTTTCGAAATCACCAAAGAGAGGGGAATTCCACTTTTCCCTCCCTTTCTCAACTCAACCTAATTATATTCAAAGAGGTTTAAACGACTGCATAATAAACGACGCTGTTGACCGGAGATCATCCCATGGCGAACGATGTTTTTTATGAATAATAACCGCAAAATGTAGGCCAAACAATATAAATTATTTATTCTTACTTGGAAAAGCTCACAACTGTTAATGACACCCCTAAACAAAGAAAAACTGAAAAAACGAGTTCGTGTAGTTTCACCCCGGGGAACTTTCAGCCCGCGATTTTGAGGTCTTTTCACCCCGCGGGAAAATGGGATTTTTGCGGGGTGAAAAGACACCGCTAAAATTTGAGTTTGACATCCCCGAGAGCGGTGTCTTTTCACCCCGCGTAGTTTACCTACCGTAACCCAATTTTTAGTCCATTGGCTAATCGATCAAGATATGTAGCATACCCATGATCAGTGAGTGAGTCAGTGGGTGAGTGTCAATTTCAAATTCGACAACCATTTTATGCATCAAAGTGCAAAATATACTTTTTTGCAAACTTTCAATAATGGTTCGATTTACGCGAAAATTGTTTCACAGACTAAATCGAACTTTCTGATTACGGTACTGAAGTCAGAATGGCCGTAGTGTAACGCTGCCAGATGGCATATTTGGAAACTGCACACACTTTTTGTCAGAATTCGTGTAACCCAACGACAGCTAATAACCATTTGATTGTTTGTACGGCTTCGGCTTAGTTCCGAACAAAGACTGTACGTTGCACTGTTTGTGCTTGCTTTAAATCGCGTTGCCTGAGAAAATCTACGGTTAGCGGTCCAAATAACAACTTCCGAGTTTATTGCATTTTTGATACATCTATGAGTGGTTATTCACCATATAGAACGATTTTTTGATTAAAGCATTATTTTAGCAAAAAACGAGGCTCTGAAAGTCGAAAAAATCGAAATTTCAGAAATTTTCGTTTTTCGGCATTTTTTGCAGAAAATTATAAATAACTTTTGTTTGGCTCAAGGAAGCAAGCTGAAACTTTATATGGTGATTCTTGAGGTCATTGCGGTCATTTTGAGCCATATTCGAACGTATTAGCTCAAAGTTTTATTTTTCAAAAGTTTACGTCAACATACCTACTCAGTTGCTCATGGTGTCAACTTTGACCCAAAATTCTCGAATTTCACGCGCGATTCAGCACTAGCGGTTTGCGGCGTTCAATACTCCATATCCTAGTTATCAACACCTGATGAACCCACCCCCCCCCGCATCGCCTTAGTTTTCAGTGAAAAGTTCACTTTTCTGAAAAAATGATCGAAAAATAATGAAATTTCCAATTTTTTCGCCTTTTGTCGGGCTGCTGTGATCGCACCGCTTGCGTATCCTTTTCGAGACTTGGGATGATTATTTTCCTATTAATTGGCTTTATTTTAAGCCCTATTAGAAGGGTTTTCAAAGAATTTGGACTTTTGAAATACCTTAAAGAAGTTTTTCATTTTGAGGATTTTCTGGATTTTCCTGGTTGAATGATGTGTGCCATGACCCGTCATGGTCACGAAGCTTCGTAGGCGTATCTTGAGTTTGGGAAAAGCGTGATTTACCTTTTCAGAGTTTTCATTTTCTCAAATTAACCGAAAAAAAATAGCAAACCTTCTTAAATAACCATGTTGATTCAGAAAAAAAAAGATTTTTTTGTATCATGGATTGCCGTACTCAACAAACCAGGACATTCCTTCGTTAACCTTGATTTTATGTGCGCCTGAAACATTTTCGTATATTATAAACAAACTTATTTTATTATAAGTATTCATTAACGTTCAGAATATATGTCTTGGTGGCTGCGATGCAGAGGTTTCGATGCAGAGGTTTCGGCTGCAAGCAATCCTGTAGTGATGTGGTCAAAATAAGTTGCTTAGACTTCTTGACAAAAAATTATACCGTTAAAATATTTCACAGGTCAAGTTTGGGCCACTGCGGTTCTCGTTCAATTTTAACGATATAATCAATGTTACAACTGCATTCGTAAATAACCATGTTGATTCAGATATTTTTTTGTATACTATCATGGATTGCCGCATTCAACAAACTAGGACATTCCTTCGTAAATCTTAATTTTGTGTGCGCCTGAAACATTTTCGTATCTTATAATTCAACTTATTTTAACATATTTATATTCATATTTATATTTAACATTTTTAATTTTTCAATACTTTAACGTAGCAATCAAATATTATCATTCAGAATATATGCCTTGGTGGCTGCGAGTTCCGATGCAGAGGTTTCGGCTGCAAGCAATCATGTAGTGATGTGGTCAAAATAAGTTGCCTAGACTTCTTGATAGCATAAATTATACCGTATAAATATTTCAAGATTAAGTTTGGGTCACTGCGGTTCCCGTTCAATGTTCCAACTGCATTCGCTTGAGCCTGCGCATCACGGCACTTAATTGTCTCTTGTGTAACAGGACACGTCAGTGCGACGACGCTTTTAACAGATAACCTTTTGGACTAGTTCAGTTTTTATTAATTTTATGGATAGAATAAGCATAATGTGTTCATATGTAACCATGTTGTCTGCTGCCCTTCAAAAACGGTTCGACGGTGTGAGTTTGACGGAGCAATCAACATACTTACATACATATGTACATATTTTTATCAGAGCAGAGCATTTACTAGTCTGAAGGATTCGTCCCGTGTCATATCTCGGTTGTTAATCAAACCCGTACAGGGTGTGTTTTTATGGATTAACGGTTAGTTTTTGTGCCTGCCGTGAAAATCTTTAACTAGCCTAAGCCCTAAACTAACTCAGATAAATTGACTTTGGGAATTGACGAGATGTTGAAGTCTGCGAGGTCGCAAAACTGATAAGTCCACGATGATTGTATAAACACAAGAAGCGCATCTGTCAAAGATTACGCAAAAACAAAATGTATTGCAATCGGAATTAAAGTCAAGACTGAGCATTCAAAAGATTGGCCAGCTGAAAAGATTGGCCAGCTCGAATTCAAGTTCTAGCACCCTATCATCAAACATGTGTGAATACGACTGTTTAGCATCAAAATATATGTAGGTAATGTTTAGTCAACTCAACCTCTTAAAACAGCCTGATTAAGAGGACGTCCACAAGCGCCATTCATAATCGTGACATCCGTATTGCTGAACATATGAGAAAGGCAAAAAATCTATCAGAGTGGTGTTTCGAAACGACTTTCAAAAATTTCTCTTTTGTAAACACATAAACAGGTGGCATTCATTTTTCATCATAAGGCAATTTTCTTAATAATGTTACAGTATTTTTATTTAACAATTGTCGAGAATCTGTGGATAATTAAGGTATGACTGGTTTGAGTTGTCAAATAGTTTCTGTATTGTTATTGAGATACACACTAAGTTAAAAAAATGTTGTCATCAAAAAATTACTTATCGATCATAAAAAATCGATTGAGGAATGTTTCTAATTTTAAGTTATTGGGGTGAAAAATATTTAATTGCAATTGGTCATTTGGTAGGGAGAGATTTGACCACTACCATAAGACTACATACAGGGCGAGAAAAAAATGTTCGCGTTCGACGCTTCACAATTAATTATATCTACTATATTCTTCATTCGATTTTTTATGATCGATAAGTAAATTTTTGATGACTAAATTTTTTTATCTTAGTGTGTATCTCACTAACAATACAGAAA
>CAXIWR010000576.1:132235-140779 GCA_964036265.1 Daptonema setosum | reverse complement strand
CATATCATCCCTTAAATATGCATGCAATATTAGGCGGTTTTTGACCCATGCGCATTTTTGCAAACATTGATGCGTGGTGGCCGCTGTGATTGTCCGATCAACTTGGTTTCATAAATTTTTCTAAGTTAGTATGTTGTTGATAATACCTGAAATTTTCAATCAAATCTGATCTTTGTGCCAAGAGTTATTCAGCTTCAAAGTGTTGTCATTTTTTTTGGACCACCCTGTATATTAAATGAAAAAATGTGTATGGGTCTGACGCTCTGAAAACGTGTATACATTTTTAACGCGAGAAATCACTTTTTCAGGTCATTTGAGCCGGCGCCGAATTGAATTATTACTTCACAGAATAAACCAGGCAGAGGCACAGTCCGGCTGACCAGATGTTTCATAAGCACCCTCATGCATTTGAATGAAATTTTTATTTTGAGACGCATTTTCTGTGTGATTTTTCTTTCATACTCAACAAATATTGAACGAGAATTCGAACAAAAAGTCGGCAATCGGCAAAATACAAATACGGTTATCTCCAGGTTACGGTCCCCCACCTATTTACGCGGTCTTTAAGAGTGGTTTCATGGAAGAATCGACAAAAAAGTAGGTCAATGAAAAAAACTGAATTTTAGACAAAGATCTCCATCCCCCGAAACATTCGCAAGTATGCGAAACGAAAACCTGAAATTTCGTTTTTTTTCGTTCAATTACCTACGTTAAAATAACTTCAGGTAGGTGTCAAAGAAGCTGCAAAAGTCTTTGAAAAATGAGAAAGTAGCAACCGAGTTTTTTTACTTCCTCGTTCTGAACTAAAGTTTTGTTATAAATAATGCGATATAGAACTCACAAAGTTTACACAGAACTTTTATATTTTATAAGACTTCTCGAAGAACAAGTAGTATACATTATAGTTGGTTTTAGAAACATTCGATATTTTGGTCAGTATAGATAGGATTTTTTTTCAGATTTGTTAATAAAACAACGAAAAGTTTTCACTTCGAACGAATTCCGAAATCTGAAATTTTATGTATAAATGAAAATAGCCAGATTGTAAGAGTTAGGATATTTAAGTAATGGCCCATCAGAAAGTGCTTGATCATTAATTAATGTATCAAAAAATATCGTACTATGTATGTATGATTGTTGTGGAAACGAAAGGAATTTTTTTGTGAAAATGCACTTTTCTTTTGAAACCGAACCGATCCTAACAAATTTCCAAGTGGAACTAAATTCATATATTGTTGAAAGTATTTGAAAAAGACAAATGTTCCTATCTGCCACCTCCGAATCAGATCAAACCGCATATTTGGAAACTGTACCGGTTTTTTTGTCAAAATCCCAAATTCGACTTTTTCATTTTGGATTCAAGGAGAGACTAAACTAGGCTATCTCTCTCACTAACGTACAGTCTATGTTCGGAACTAAGCCTAAGCCGTAAAAACAATCAAATGGTTAATCAATCCGTTGGGTCACACGAATTTTGACAAAAAATCGGTACAGTTTACAAATATGCGATCCAACCGGTGTCGTTTTTTGGCCCACAAAAAGTCAAATTTATTCAGTTGTTATGCTATAATAAAAAAGGTGAATACCAAATCAAAATTAGAGTAACCTTACGGTCACCATATTTAAGTATGACAATCACGGATCGTAAACAACGTTCTTGAGTTTGCTGTGTCTGACTGAACCCGTGGTTCGAACCAGAACCGTCGATTTGCGAGGCCGGCGCTTTAATCACTTGACAAGGGTTCCGACAAAAGTATATTAAGGGAATGAAATGAAGGTAAACAATAAATAATATTGCCTAAAAGCATAATGCGTTCTTATTACCGCTGCTCGTGAAAAGCTAAGAGACAAGAACCAGGGCTGGGGGACTTAATTAAAAGTACCAGGGCTAAAAGTCCCGGGAATTAAGTACCTCATTAAGTGGCACTTGAAAAAACGGGACATTTTTAAAGTGCCACTTATTGTTTGTAAAACTTTTCTTTTAGTAACCAGAATTTATTTTGTAACTTTGTAAAATACTATGGATTTCTTAGTGATAAATTGACAGAATCCAAAATTCTTTACTTTTAGCCAATTTTAGACGACCTACGACCTTAGCCGTAGAGAAATTAATAAGCACGAAAATAATTTCTTGGTACTAAATTCAAATTCTGGAATTCAGTGCCACTTAATTTTCAGGCGACAAATTCAAAAGTGGCACTTTTAGAATGAAAAAAAAAAAATTAAGTGGCACCTAAAAAAGTACTTTTAAATTAAGTCCCCCAGCCCTGCAAGAAACTGAATTTCCATTGATTTGAAACTTTGAAACTCAATGACAATGGGATTAAGCGTGCGTTGGAGACGTAATACTGCATGAAAAATTTTGTTTAGAAAGTCAATTTCAGTCTCTTTATCATATCATATAGAAGGATTTTCTCTTCTCTTCCATGTTCAGCATAACCACGCAGGATCGCGCACAAAATGGGCGTACATGGTGTTTCGTAGGTATGTCATATCCACCTCACGCATCTGGTATGTATAAGTATAAGGATAAGTATGAGTATAAGTATACGTTTAAGTATAAATATGAGTATAGGTATAAGTATCAGTTTGAATAAAAGTATACTTATCTATTCTATAACCAATTCAGAGTTTTTTGTAAGCCAAAAACTTTTTGGGGCGCAGTGTGAATTCAAATCTGTTTTTGGCAGTAATTCTTTTTCACGTAACATTTAGACAACAAACAAAAACTGCATATAATTGCATACGTTCGTAACCGGCCCATAAAATTCAATTTTGGTAACAAGAAACCCTGACCAAGCTACAGTACACGACGACAAAAAGATGTGTCGAAAATCGCAACATATCGCGACGCATCGCATAATGTTGCGACAATCCAGCTCGATGCTCATTGGCTGGCCGCCCCCCAGCGCCCCGCCTACCTCGTCAAGATATTCTGCGATGAATGAAACCAATTGTAGGTTCGTTTTGGTCACTGATGAGAATTCACCATTATTGCCCATTATTTGAGGAGTTAATTGAATGATGTATTTTGTTTTGCAATTTACATTATGATGATTAACCACTAATGAAATTTACAACCTTGTGATTCAAGGAGATTTTCATAAAGCTCATTTTTATCAAATCTATTTTTCTTATGTTTCCTTTCCGTTTGGTAGTTTTCATAAAACTCCAAAACTCAATTTTCTATGTTGGCTACTCAAAAGAAGTTTGTACATATGTATATGGAATCGAATCAAAGACTGGTTAAGGTTTATTTTATTCTTTTTTCAATGTTGGGTTGTCTCATTCGCCGAGTCCCAATCACGAATGGTGCTTGCCATGAGGCAAATCATGGAATCAAGTTCCAAATAACTCCATCGGATGTTCAAGGCATATTCTTTAACAACCATCAGCCAGTAGGTCACACTTCTGTTTTACTGCCATAAAGCTTTTTGGTGACGGCCCTGGGATTCGAACCCGTTTGCGAACGGCCAGGCGGTTTCAGAGTCTAGCACCTTAGCCACTAGACAAAATCTAGTACTAGATCAAAATCAAACCTTACTTGCTTTAAAAGCAGAAAAAAACTTTTTCTGGTTACTGTGTTCCCAGGATAGCTTAATAGCTAATAGTCTGATCTTTTGTTGGCCGCATATTGTATAATCATAAATTTTATACGAATCGAGATACGACGCCTGATAGAGATCATTTAAAACTTTTTCAAAATGTTAAATTAGTCGCCAAAAAAACACAACAAAGCATATACTAAGCTAAATTAGCAGCAGAAAGTTACACTTTATATCTCACAAGATTACCAGTCTCGATGGACTCCTCCCTAGCGACTATTCGAATGAACCTCCAGTAAGCGGCAACAGAACATAGTTCATACCGATGGGTCCTATTTAATTGAGAATGCACAAATTGTTATGCGAATTGAGTTTCGTTCGGATCATGGCAGACCATGAATTCCACAAAACGATGTTGTAGAGAGAAAATGGTGGTCATGAAAATGCCGACACATTAGTGCTTGGGCTCTTGTGACAGATTTCCGATTATTAAAATAAATATGGTTATTTAGATAAACTTATAATACAAAAGAGAACGGCCCCGTGGCTGCCAAATTGTGGCACAATTGCGAGGCGACCAAAGAACGGAGGTCAATATGAATGCTGGAACAAAATACATATAACTGACTTCAGTTTATATTGCGAAATACCGTAACCCGCAATTTTGCTTTACAGTAGAATTTTTCCTAATCAAAAAGACGCGCAATTTGAATTTTGCAAGCTCTCAAAAAGTTTTTGGGTCGGCGACCTCGGTTCACATTTATTTAGGGACTTTTTTGGAAATATTATTTCAGATTCGAGTTTTCCATCAAATTTGGGGCCTACATGAATTTTTCGAGCGTTTAATTTAACCGAATTGACAAACTTTGAATTTCTTCAAGAAACGGGAAGAAGAAAACGAAAACCATTGAAAACTTGAAGTACGTAGCTGAAAAAATTCATGCAGGCTCCAAATTTGATGGAGAACCCGAATCTGAAATATAATTTTTAATAAAGTTCCTAAAATTATGAAAACCAAAGTCATCGAACCGAAAACTTTTCTCAAATTGCGCGCCTTTCTGATTAGGAAAAATTCTACAGTTTAGCAAAACTGCGGGTTACGGTATTCGCAATATAAACTGAAGTCAGTTATATCTATATGTTATGCACGTTGAACATGAAACATGAAACAAAAAAAAAACGATGAAGATGATTAAAAAACCGTGATTGTGTACTTTCCCTAATTTCATGTGTTCCTAGTGTGTGTTTTTTGCTCTAGACTGTCAAGTTCTGTCAGGACTATCATGTCTTTCTGTTAGATGGGAAAATGCATTATGTTCCTTATGCAACAAAGTACGGTTACTTTATTGCGAAAAAAAGCTAAATTGCGGACTAAAAATTATCAAAACAAACTGTGACAAAAATATAATCTTACTTGTTCCACCAGCGGAAGTTTGTTTACCATGATAAGTTGAAATAATACTCAATAATTAATGTAAACCTCAGTTTTCGAATCATGCTCAATTTCCAACGAGATGTGGCGTGGTGGTCGCCGTGATTTTGCGATCTCACTGATATTATATGGTTATACAAGTAATTTTAGTGTAGTGAAACACTGGAAATGTCTGCTCAATTAGACATTTCTGCCACAAGATGTACAGCACGAAAGTGTTGGCAATTTTTGGACCACCCTGTATACGTAAATGCTCTACGCTTATTGGTTCCTTGATCGAATCAGATCAATCAACGCAGAAAGCACTGAATTAGGCCTCGAACGTTGTTCAAACATAAATTCAATTTTGACTTGGAATGCGACGATGCGTTTTTTTGCTATAAAGATATCTGAATAGAACAAAAATTATCAAATAAAAAATTACCACCAACACCGATCGCCGTGTAAGTCAAAGTGTAGCTGTCGGCAAATTTGTTGTCCGCCGCCGGGCTCATTATTTCATTTGATTTGAATCGGCGACTGTATAGTGAGTTAGCAAGTGAGTGAGTGAGTGAGTGAGTGAGTGTCATAATTTAAGCAAATTAAATAGTAAAACCCCGTACATACTCTACCGTAACAACAAAACAACTTGTTACGTTATGCTGGCGGAGCCTCTTTTATCTAAATACTCCCTCACCGTAACATAACTTGATGTTATGTTTTCATACCTTTTTATGTTACGTGTTATGGTTTAGTATGTACGGTCCTCAAGGAAGAAACTAGAAAAAAGGGTTTTGCTGGAAAGCTGACTTGAAGGTGGTATTATCATTCAAGTGGTCGCATATCAAGTTCGTGTTCCAGAGAACTGTGATTCAGTGTGCAGGTGAGTAAGTGAGTGAGTGAGTGAGTGAGTGTGTGAGTGAGTGAGTGAGTGAGTGAGTGAGTGAGTGAGTGAGTGAGTGAGTGAGTGAGTGAGTGAGTGAGTGAGTGAGTGAGTGAGTGAGTGAGTGAGTGAGTGAGTGAGTGAGTGAGTGAGTGAGTGAGTGAGTGAGTGAGTGAGTGAGTGAGTGAGTGAGTGAGTGAGTGAGTGAGTGAGTGAGTGAGTGAGTGAGTGAGTGAGTGAGTGAGTGAGTGAGTGAGTGAGTGAGTGAGTGAGTGAGTGAGTGAGTGAGTGAGTGAGTGAGTGAGTGAGTGAGTGAGTGAGTGAGTGAGTGAGTGAGTGAGTGAGTGAGTGAGTGAGTGAGTGAGTGAGTGAGTGAGTGAGTGAGTGAGTGAGTGAGTGATTACACACTTATGGTTTCGAACATGGGGAGTCGCAACAATTTCACAACAAAAAAAATTTCACTTGAAGAGCATACGAAATCCACTGACACGTCTTTGTCATGGCTTAGGAAAACCTGATAATGAACAGCAAATGTAAATACCGATTAAGAAATGTTAAAATACATAAAATAGAAATAAGATGAAACTGAAATACAGTCATATAAATAGTTTAAATGCTACAACGGAGAACATTATATTCAACTATATTACAACTTAATCAGAAATATGAACACGAAATAATACAAAATAACGCTTTGAATTGAAACATACAAAATTAACCTTTTCTTGCACCAACGGCGTATCGAAGGCTTTGATAGGTGCGTAAGCATCCACAAACGGCAAAAACGGCTCGTTGTGTCCATGCCCCTGTTCAATTTTTCTATTATAACAACAACAACAACAACAACAACAACAACAACAACAACAACAACAACAACAACAACAACAACAACAACAACAACAACAACAACAACAACAACAACAACAACAACAACAACAACAGCATAACAACAACAACAACAACAACAACAACAACAACAACAACAACAACAACAACAACAACAACAACAACAACAACAACAACAACAACAACAACAACAACAACAACAACAACAACAACAACAACAACAACAACAACAACAACAACAACAACAACAACAACAACAACAACAACCACAACACCTCTTCTCTATCAATTTGTACAAAATCGACGTCTGCACCGCCGCTAAGTTCGACAACGAGGTATCGGACTTCACTCAGAGTCATACCAATCAGCGAAGTCTTGGTTACACAAGTGTCAATTGAGTCGGAGTCCATTGAAACCTGAGTGAGTGAGTAAGTGTGTGAGTGGGGTCGAGGTAAACTGGCCAAAGGGTAAACTGGCCAAAAGGTAATTGGCAAAAATTTGGCCAGTTTACCATTTTGGTCAATTTACCCTTTGGCCAAATTACCTTTTGGCCAATTTAACTTTTGGCCGGTTTACCATTTGGCCAGTTTACCTTCTTTTGACCAATTTACCTATTGGCCAGTTTACCAAATTTTGTTAATTATTAATAATTTCTAGTTATGTTATTGACTGATGTTTATAACCACCTATCAGCTTATACTTTAATCAAATTTATTTAAGAATGATTTTTAAGTTTAATTTTTATTCTATACCTAAATCATTCATATTGTTGGCTTAGACTTTATAGCTGACAATACGTAGACTATACATTATACCTTGATCGAGAAATTTCTCATGTAAAACAAGTCGATTCGGACAACTGAGCATTGTTTTCACTCACTGAATGTATTGTTCAAAGTATGTACGTCAATTCTTCGTATATTCTATAAGTATGTACGTATTAGCATGAATTCCGAAAATATTCCGATATTGCAAGCGAAATTTACTCCGTTGTTAAGCATTTTTAGCTTTAAAATATGAAATTGATGAGCTCAAAAGTTCAAATTGATTTTTGATAAACGATTTGATTTTGTATAGCAAGTTTTTGAATGTAAAGTTTCTCTTTTGGCCAGTTTACCTTTTGGCTAGTTTACCATTCGGCCAAATTACCTTTATTTGGCCAGTTTACCCTTTGGCCAAGTTACCATTTGGCCAGTTTACCTTTTGGCCAATTTACCCTTCGGTAAAATTTATTTGACTAATTTACCTTTTGGCCACTTTACCATTTGGCCAATTTATCCGACCCCTGTTAGTGAGTGAGTGTGTGATTGACTGAGTGAGTGAATGAGAGAAATCTAACCGAAACCATATTGTCCTCAAAAAATCGCAAATGGAGCAAAAAATCTGCATCCTTTTGAACGCCGTGGTCCATCATAATCTGAAATTGTTCCCAAAACTGTTTTAAAATAATAAAGTGGGTAACAGAAAAATATCTTGAAATAAAGTTGTGCAAACACAGAAAACAAGAGGGATCTTTTCATTTTTTTATAGAAGATATTCGACTAACATAACGAGATCAACAATTCCTTTTTTCTGCTAATGTTTCAGAGTTTTAAGATATATTGTTCCTATATTGAACTGTTCAATAAAGTGTTAAAATCACCACCATGTTGTTCTTCGAACTAACTACTGGCAGAACCTCACCGAATAATAAAATTTTTGCAAAACAAATTAAAATAACGCTTTTTTCATGATACGCGTTCACAAACAACTGTTCAACCGAAAATGAAAAAAAAGATTTTAGGTTTGACTACATATGTATACTGACTTCGCGTCCCCAAGTACCAGTGTCGTCCATGTGGTTGAGAACAAGTTTATCA
>CAXIWR010000576.1:112235-127235 GCA_964036265.1 Daptonema setosum | reverse complement strand
CAGAGAAATTCGACTGGAACCTTTACTCGTTTTCAAAACCCTTGAACATCGTTTTACTGAAAAGTCCTGTGGTCATTATATTTTGAACGTTTTCTCCTTCGTTTCTCGCCTAATAAACACCATTGATTCAGTTTTTATTATGTTTCAAGATGAAAATCTATTGAAATACCAGCCAGAAACTATAAGTTATTTTCACTTGACTGCAATTCAAGCCATAATCAACGAAGTTGGTAAATTCAAAATGCCACAAAAGCGAACATATTGGTAAACAAGTATTACTTTTTCTAACGAAAGTTATTCGAAAAACCAAACGTGAACACCTCGCTGGGACACCCTGTATATTAAACAAAAAGTATGAATGTCTCAAGGAAGTACCTGCAGAATAATCAACATAGCACGAAAAAACTTAGACATTAGTAAGGAAGAGAAGAATTGAAAACCATAGCCTCGAAAACCGGCGCTCCTAAGTTCGAAACCTGACTTGAAACACAGTTGATGCGTTGCTCTGGGGTTTTTGCCACAGAGCCCGTTAGTTTATTCAGCTCCCCGGCCACTACGAAAACACCATTGTGATATTGTAATAGTGTGCCTCGATGGCTTCAGTTAATGAAGAAGCCCAAATATAAAAATCATGCTCATCGTAAACCATAGAGAATAAAGAATATTGAGCGTAATCGTTCACGAGGATTATAAAAACTTCAACAGAATCATGTTTCGAGTTTTGGGACACGTTTCTTGCATGTATCCTCTTCCAGCCTAATCGTATTGACTTCTAAGTTGTTCCAATAGATTTCTCATTCGATTTAACGTCCATCACCATAATTTTGGCCTATTTTTTCTTTACTTTTAAAATTTGTGAGGTTTTCTCCAAGTTCTTAAAGTTTTTTCGTCAAACAGGGGCAACTCTATTGCAGAAGTGAACTCTAAAAACATCGTATGATTTGTCAAACCGGACTTGCTCATGTGGACAATCGCTCAACAAGAGTTTGCTTAAGTGGATCTTTGCCTAACATTGCCCAAAGGGACCTGGTTCTCAGTGGACTTTTGCCCGAACGGAATCTACCCTAATTACTCATTGATTACCTCACGTCCACCTGCATTGCAATGTCGGCATCCTCAATGTTCTGAAGTATTTTTTTAATTTTAAACAGTCACAAATATTATATGAAATTAACCTGATATGTGTCATCATCAATCATGCACATCGTCTGATTGTCTGTACTGTTGAATTTGAAACGCACCTAAAACATAAGCACTTAAAAAAGTGGAAGTGGCGCAAAAGCGAATTCTACTTCCACGCTTCTTTTTACTGTACGAGATTGTTATTGCCCAATCATCTTCACAAACAAGTCAAACCTTGTAAAACTTATTTAAGAACCTTAAGTCCATCTGGATTATACATCAGATTGGCACTCCAATGGCTGGAAAGAAAAGTCAATTAAATAGGAGACCGGAATTTTCGCAAGAACATAATTTATTGGATATCACTCTTTTGTCTACAACGTGATCAATCAAACTCAGTCTCTGGATCCATCGAGATATTGTACGATAATTGGAACCACCTGTCAAAGAGCCTTCCGGATTCTATCACAGAACAGGCTTTCAAACCTTTCCAAACCATGAAACTTTACCTCATAGTGTTTTCCTGATAAACTCAACTCCTCATAACCACGTAGGAACTTTTTTAATCGTCAAGGGAAGGTTTCATGGCCTATAAAAGCTGTGGATTTTTTCAGGATCGTTGAAGCCTCTGTGATAAAGGTCGGACGATTGGTTATTATAAAAAAAGTTGTGCTATCCTAATTTGACTGTACAACAAAGTGAATAATGGATTCTCAGTGTTTGTTATATTGATTCGAAGCGATCAGTACTATTCTGAATGCTAAAAGACAGCCCATGTTTCTGTCAGTTTATAAGTAACTATACAAAGCAGAAACAACATATTCAGGTGCTAACTCTTTGATGCTGTAATCATATAGCATGATAGGTCAATAACTGAATCCAAAATCTAAAATCTTCGATATCCAAAATTCAAATTGGCGTTAAGGGAAATACTTGCCGTTCGCATAATTTTTAATTATCAATTGTCCACCCTATACTGATTAATTACTGCTCAATCTCTAGTTAAAATTAATAATAATAATAAACAATCAGCAAACAGTTTTGGCCATGTGTCCCCGGGTATTCGACCTTTGATCTTGAGTGCCATGCCTTTCTTAAGCTGACCACCGATATTCCACAGGAACGGAGTCAACTATTTTAGGTTAAATGATTCATCAGGGTGGTCCGAAAAAATGCCAACACTTTTATGCGGAATATCTTGAGACAAAGATAAGCCTTTTTGGACCTCTTTTTTGAACCACCCTGCACTATGTAGGCCTTAGGAGGTTGTGAAACAAAATCTCATACGGAAAAAAACATCTTTTTCTCTATTGAGATCTATAATCATTCTGTTGGGCTAGAAAAATCTAAAATAAACCTGATCGTCTACCCGACGAAGTAATCGATCGCCGGCTAGAATTTCGCCGGCTGGTTTCTGTAATTTGATTAGAAACGGTTAATATTGACTAACTAAAAGTCCTGGATAAATTAAAACTATTTTAAGAGTGGGCATCGGTCGCATTGCCTATGTTTGTGCGGGCATGCTTCTTTAAAAATACTCAACATACAGAGTGTTCAATCAATGTATCCCAGGTGAACTATTCAAACAACGTTTAAGAAACTGAAGTTATGAAGCCTATTTTGTTACTGGAGGTAGCAAACATGTAACAAAACATAACAGTTTTTCACTTTTTGGAAATCCGTTCAAAATTTCTGGAAATACAAGGGTTTGAAAGAAACCCAAACTTCCTCGGATTCCCAGGGCCAAATTAAAAAAATGGGTAGTATGATATTGCATACGGACAAACATTTCGGGAGGTGCTAAAGCGGACCTTGCTGAAAGAGGCGTAATTGTTTCGGGAACCTTCACACACGCACTGAAAGCATTGTATTAGCAACAACAACAACAACAACAACAACAACAACAACAACAACAACAACAACAACAACAACAACAACAACAACAACAACAACAACAACAACAACAACAACAACAACAACAACAACAACAACAACAACAACAACAACAACAACAACAACAACAACAACAACAACAACAACAACAACAACAACAACAACAACAACAACAACAACAACAACAACAACAACAACAACAACAACAACAACAACAACAACAACAACAACAACAACAACAACAACAACAACAACAACAACAACAACAACAACAACAACAACAACAACAACAACAACAACAACAACAACAACAACAACAACAACAACAACAACAACAACAACAACAACAACAACAACAACAACAACAACAGCAATAACAACAACAACAACAACAACAAACAACAACAACAACAACAACAACAACAACAACAACAACAACAACAACAACAACAACAACAACAACAACAACAACAACAACAACAACAACAACAACAACAACAACAACAACAACAACAACAACAACAACAACAACAACAACAACAACAACAACAACAACAACAACAACAACAACAACAACAACAACAACATTGCAAATGTGACTTAAAAAATTCGCGTGACTAACCAGCAAAGCTGCAGTGGTTAGTGCAAATGTAAATAGCATTTGTCGTTTAACCTAAAAAAAGCTTATAGCACTGTCAATTGAAAAAATAACTTGAATGTTAGTCATTGTCCTTATCAACCGAATGCTATATCTGGTTTGTGGAATTAGAACCGTCGATTATAGCCAACGTATAAAGCCCCATATAATCTCCTGCTTTCGAAAAAGCGAAATTTCCGCCAACATGTGAGTCTAACAATCTATTTCCGCTAAAAAATGTTTGTTGCTTGAAAAAAGTATGTTGGGTAAGTAAGCGCAAAGTATTTGAAAACATGGAAAAGCATCGCAAAATGCAGAACTGGAACCTCCTTGTTTTATTAAAGCAACTTTTCCGCAACAACATGAATATGTGTCTGAGATGCTACCGTAAGAATATTATGTTTTCTGAAAAACATGTGTAGAGCAACTTTGGTTTGCATTGCAAAATCTTACATATTTTTTGGCAAACATCCGACATTGCTTTAAATGAGCAGACACAGGGTGACTGTAGAGTAACGAATTTGCTGAAACGTCAATTAGTCAAGAAAATAGGTTTTGTGTAGGTAATGATGTCGTTTGTAAACAATGCGGTCAGATGTGATACCTTACTTTGTCAAAAAGTTTTGTTATAAAGAATGTGATATATGCAATGCAAGCCAGAACCTTCGTTTTGCAAATTTTCGCCAACTATCGAGCTTCAATGTCGTATAACAACTGATTTGTGTTATGGGAGTGGAAGTATATTTATTAGGCCTAGAATTCCTCGATTTTCACACCTTTGAGGTTTTACTTAAATTTCTATTCAGTTGTTATGCCATAATAGCAAAGTAGGATACCAAGTCACAATAGTGAAATAACGGTCATCCGATTTACAATGACAATCACTGATCATCAACAACGTTCTTGAATGCGCTGTGTATCAACCCGGGGCTCGAGCCAGAAACGTCGGCGAGCGAAGCCGGCGCCTTAACCACTTGACGAGGGAAGCGACAAAATTTATCGTTATTCAAGACTTCTGGACAAGTAATATAAAGTATATTTAGTTTTAGAAACATTTTTAGCAGGAAAAGTCAGACCATTTTTTATCAATCAATTGTTTTTAACTCGTACTCAGTATATGTAGATGGTATTTTGGTGATGATTAGTATAGATGGCATTTTGGTCAGATTTATCAAGAGGCCGTCCATATAACCCGCGACCAGTCCGATATGAAAAAAAATTTATTTCATAAATCGATAGTCCAATACGTGGATAAGAAAACCCCAAGACGGTTTTTGTCGATCGGCCCTGTAAATCGAGTTATGACGTCAAACATCACATGAGGTCGACGCGGGGTGTGAAAAGTGAAAAAAACTTGGTTTGACAGTTTTATCATGATAAAAACTCACTTATCATGCTGAAAACACGCCCGTATGTGTAAAATTAGCTGAAAAATCGATTGGTCGCATTTATTTGCTTGTAAAATTTATGAAAATTGAGATAATCGAAAATTTAGATTTTTTGATTTTCGGATTTTTTCAACGTGTTGCCAATTTATTTTTTTAACCAAAAAACAGGAACGGGATATTTTGTGGAATTTTAGCCAACCCCCCTTGTGTATCTAGTCTTGCGAACGTCGGTGTCACTGACTCGTGGGCAACATGAATTTTTTGAGCTCGAATCCGAAAAACATGTAAAAAAAATTATTTTGCACTTTTCAGCTTTTCTCACTACTCAATTGAAATATCTAGCCGAGAATATATATAGTTGCATACGTTAAATTAAGCGTATAATTCATTGGTTATGTTCATTTCAACGTCCGATCATTCTCCGAACCCAAGAAAACATGATTTTCCAAATATTAAAAAATCTTAATTTTAACGTTTTTTCATATTTCGCCAATTTATTTTTTCAAATCGAAAAACAGGAACGGGATATTTCGTGGAATTATGGCCGATACCCATGTGTATATAGTGTTGCCGAAGTCGATTGCACTGACTTGTGGGCAACACGAATTTTTTTAGCTTGAATCCGAAAAAATATAAATTTTGATTTTCTACTTTTCCAGTTTCTCTCACCACGTAATTAAAATATTCGAATCGTCGGATTTACCATCGGATATTCTACCAAATCATAATAAACTATTCACAAACGTTTCAAAACTGATTTTTTTTTATCACATTGATCGCATTAGGTGTGAGAAGTTTAGCTCTAATGAAAATTATTTTATTGAGAAAGTCTAGAAGCAAATCAGAAAGTCAATTTCAGTCTCTTCATGATATCAGAATGTTATATGTAGGAACTCGTGGAATCTTCTCATCCATGTTCAGCATAACCACGCAGGATCGCGCCAAACATGGGCGTACATTGTGTCGTTTATGACTTGTATGGTCACGTTGCGCACCTGATAAGTATAAGGATAGTATGTAAGTATAGGGTGTCCCACGTAACTTGCAACATTCTGCGAGACCACGATTTTTTTTGTGGTGGAGCTATTTCAAAAATTAAAAAAGCAAATGATAGCCCAGTTTGTAAAGTTTTGTTTACCGCCTACCAGAGGTTCATTGTACAAACAGTTCTCAAGTTATGGCAACTTTTCCAGAAGTAGTCATTTTGAGTTTTTGCTCTGTTTTCGGGGGTTTTAAAATCGTTCTAGAAACATATTAATTCATTGAAAAGTTAACATAAGTCTGAAAATTTATTGAAGTGATAATTACTAACAAATATCTTTTTTTATCATGGTAGGACATGTTTATACGTTGGATAATCTATCAAAATTACGCAGAAGTCAACAAGAGACATAAAAGTCACAAACAAGACCCATTACCGATTTATTCTCAAAAACTTATTTTGAATCAGAAAACTACTTTTTAACATTCAATTCAAAGGGAAATAATCAGCTTTTATTTTAATCGATGAAATGAAGCCATAAAAATAGGTTTTAAACCGGTACTGTTGACGACCGGGCCCACTGAGATTTAAAACTGAAAACGACTACTTTTGGTTAAACGATATATCTCGATCAGCGTATTAGCTATGAGCTTCTAGTATGCGGCGAAAAAACTTTATAAAATGGGCTTTCATTTGGTTTTTTAATTTTTCAAATAGCTTAACCAAAACGTTTTTCGCGACCTCGCAGAATGTTGCAAGTTACGTGGGACACCCTGTATAAGTAAAAGTCAACTTATCTACGTATACGTAAACATACTCTAAGACTATAAAAATCAAGCTTTACTCGTTTTAACAGAAGAAAAAACTCCTTTTTAAGTATTTCACCAGGAATAGCTTACAACCGTAACCATTTGTTCCATTGGTCTGATAATATAATGAGTCATACATATATGTTTTAAAGGCTTATATTTTTATCTTTTTGTTTGCCGCATACTAAAGATTCAAAAATTGTATACGGCTCGATGTACAAGCCCAACTCCAAATAGAGATCATTTGAAAATGTTACTAAAAAAATTTTAGGACACAAATTGTTAATTTAGTTAACGTCGAAAAACATGATAATAGATATTCTGAGTTCGGACAATGGCAGAAGGTGAATTTCATTCAACGAACTAGTACAGGGTGGTTTAAAAAATGCTAACATTTTGGTGCTATCGATCTTGTGACACATGTGTCCGATTAACCTTACAGGTTTTTCAAGGATTAACTTCAATATGTTAGATAAACTTATAAAACAAAAGAGATCGGCCAATCAAAGCGACCGTGGTTGCCTCATTTTGTGGTTTTTGCTCAAGACTGTCAAGTTCTTCTGTTAGGTGGAAAAAGGCAATGTATTCCGTGTGCAACAAATTACGTATTCACCAGCGGTAGTTTATTTTATTCTGATAAGTGAAAACAATACTTTCAGAAAGTACACCTCAGTTCTTGGCGATGCTCAATTTTCCACGTAATGAGGCGTAGTGGTCTCGGTTATTGTCCGATCTATCTAACAGTACATGTTTACCTAAGTAATTTTATTGTGGTAAAACCGGGGAAATATCACCTCAATCAGACGTTTTGTCACAAGATATTCAGCACGAAACATTTTCAGAACACCTTGTGTTAGTAAATGCTTTACGCTGATTGGTTAGTTGATCGAGGTCTCGAACGTTCTTTGAACAGAAATCCAGGGGTTTTTTACTTGGACGTTGCGTTTTTTTTTGTTATAAAAAGATTTGGATAGTATAAAAAGCACCACCAACACGTCCCGGCCTGTAAGCCAAAAAGTAACTGTCGGGCGTATTCATTGCCGCCATCGGGACTGATTATTGCATTTGACTTGAATGAGCCTCTGTATAGCGATTGAGTGAGTGAGTGAGTGAGTGAGTGAGTGAGTGAGTGAGTTAGTGAGTGATTACACACGTAAGGTTCCGGGCTCGGAGACTTGCAACACTTTCACATCAAAAATCATCTTACCACCACTTGAAGGGCATTCTAATTCTAGTGACATATCTTTGTCATGGCTCAGGAAGATCTGATAATAAACAGCACAACTTAAATACCGAAAACAAAATCTTGGAATACAAAAGATAGAAATAATGATAAAACTGAAATACAAGTACATATATGAATTGTATAAATATTCAAACTGAGAACATAAATATTCATGTTTCTGTAACTAATTCAAATTATGACAAAAAATAATAGTTATGTACAAAATGAACCTTTTCTTGCCAAAACGGCAAATCGAGGGCTTTGATAGGTCCGACAGCATCCACATACGGCAAAAACGGCGTGTTGTGTTTAAATGCCTGTAAATTTTGTATCACAACAACAAAAACGACAACACAACAACATAATTAACAACAACAACAACAATAACAACAACAACAAATACAACAACAACAACAAAAACAGCAACAACAACAGCAACACACAACAACAACAACAACAACAACAACAACAACAACAACAACAACAACAACAACAACAACAACAACAACAACAACAACAACAACAACAACAACAACAACAACAACAACAACAACAACAACAACAACAACAACAACAACAACAACAACAACAACAACAACAACAACAACAACAACAACAACAACAACAACAACAACAACAACAACAAAAACAACAACAACAACAACAACAACAACAACAACAACAACAACAACAACAACAACAACAACAACAACAACAACAACAACAACAACAACAACAACAACAACATCAACAACAACAACAACGACAACGACCACAACAGCAACAACACCTCTTCTCTATCAATTTGTACAAAATCGACGTCAGCACCGCCTACAAGTTCGACAACGAGGTATTCTACTTCACTGAAGGTCATACCAAACAGAGGAACCTTGGTTACTTGCTTGGGAACTGAGTCGGAGTCCATTGAAACCTGAGTGAGTGAATGAGTGTGTGAGTGAGTGGGTGAGTGAATGAGTGTGTTGGTGAGTTAGTGAGTTAGTGAGTGAGTGAAAGGTGTGACTGAGTAGTTCGTTTGTGAGTGAAAGAGTGAGTGAGTGAGTGAATAAGTGAGTGAGAGAATACAAACCGTAATCATATTGTTTTTCTAAAAATTGCAAATGGAGCAAAAATCGCTATCCTTTCTAACGCCGTGTTGTTTAATAATCTGAAATTGGTTCCCCAAACTCCAATGAAAAAATT
This sequence comes from Daptonema setosum, assembly GCA_964036265.1. Lineage (NCBI taxonomy): Eukaryota > Metazoa > Nematoda > Chromadorea > Monhysterida > Xyalidae > Daptonema > Daptonema setosum. The sequence continues at coordinate 117,979 of CAXIWR010000576.1, read as the reverse complement.
ATCAGTGACTAACGAAAAACTTCACTTTTCACAATTCAATAAAGTGTTAAAATCACCATCATGCACGTTCACAAACAACTGTTCAAACGAATGAAAAAATATTTTGGGTTCAACTATACTGACTTCGGGTGCCCAGTTACCATTGGCCTCCTTGTGGTGGAGAACAAGTTTATCAGAGCCCCTGAAAACAAATTTTTGTTTATTACCTATAGCTTTAACAACTGCTTAGGTGACGTATTTTAAAGTTTTTATAATGTGTTTTTTTTTAAATTTTCTCCTAACTATGATTCAGCATTTTCAGTTAGTTGTGGGACTGATGATGTTTATATCTATCACGCGACTTTTACGTCAAACATATTTTCAAACCAAATTTCACGAAACAATTTTCAGTTTGTTTTTATGTCTTTTCCGAAATCGAAATCCGCAGATTTAGGAGATCGTTTATTGAGAGGATTCAATTTTTCAAACTTTCCACTATAAAAGTGTTCTGTAACCTTCTCACTCACTCACTTCACTCACTCACTCACTCATACTCTTACTAGCCAACCGGACACGGTGGCCATGTCACGTTTTCTAAGGATGGGCGGCATAGCAGACGTACATTTCTTTCACCGTCTCCACCAATTGGACGTACTCAATTTTGAAGTGCCCGTCGATCCAAAGAAATTTGACTTGATTGTGGTTTCGATCAGTATCGTACTTCATCGCCACCTCCTTGCCGTTGATCAACACCTGGAAACATACTGAAGTGAATCAACAACAACAACAACAACAACAACAACAACAACAACAACAACAACAACAACATCAAACTACAACAACAACAACAACAACAACAACAACAACAACAACAACAACAACAACAACAACAACAACAACAACAACAACAACAACAACAACAACAACAACAACAACAACAACAACAACAACAACAACAACAACAACATCAACAACAACAACAACAACAACAACAACAACAACAACAACAACAACCAACCAACCAACCAACCAACCAACCCTGTATCGTTTATTTGTTTCCGGCGTATCCACGCACTCAATGCGCATCGTCATCATATCCGTCGGATCGATATCTCTTAATGAGACCCTCATATTTGTAGTGAAGTTCCACTCACTTCCACTCCTCTTGTTTATCTCTACTACTTTGTTGTTGTCAGGTTGGTAATATCTGTAAAATAAACATCATTGGAAACAAACGATATGTGTTAGATTTTTTTTCGCGTTGATTGCTTGTTTTTCGAATAACATATGTATGCGTTCAGCAATATCATCCAAACGCGATTCTGAAATCACCAATATACTAGGAACTGTTCCTTTTTTGAATTTGTTAAATCGAGTGATGTTTTTCTTCTGAATTTTTTAATGAACTTCATCTTGAAAAATAGGCAAACATAAATCTTTGAAAAGATAAACACATTTACAGGGTGGACCAAAAAATCGAACACTTTTGTGCGAAATATCGTGTCACACACAAATGCGATTAAACTAAAATTTTCTGAGACTAACATCAACATATTAACCTAAATAACATTATAATATCAGAGAGATCGGCGGCTGTACGCCTCATCGCGTTGATAAATGCATGTGGATGAGAAACCGAAGTCTACAATACTTGTTGCGTGAAGTAATATTTTCACTTGTCATGGTCATGGTAAACATCAACCTTAGCTGGTTGAGCAAGTAAAAGTTCGATGATCGTCATCGATTGTTCTGAAGCATTTTTGATTCTTAACGCAACCGCATTTCAGAGCATTTTCATCGAAAATAAACAGCGATTTTTTGTCTAATTTTTTTTCTTAATAACTGGGAGAGATTTCAAAGGTCAAATAAAATTTTTCATCAAAGTACTTGCTTTCTTCAAAATATTTTTGCTAGAAATTGTGGTTTTTTATATCCAATAAAAGGCTGAATAACTGATCAAATCGAAAACTGTTTCCAGTACTTCATGTTTATGATGTTAGTTATCAATGTAATTTCCAGTCCTTTGTATATTTCAAGCCACATAGTTGAACTATCAGAAAGTTGTTCAATGTTTTATGGGACATACTTGGCTATAAATTAAGCATGTTGCTGTTTTGATCATAAGTCTTGCAAGCATCAAAGAAATCTGAAATTTTTTAGTTTAAAATATCAAATGAAACTGGTTCTATTAACATGTGGAATTTTAGTTCGTTATCTAAAACACTGTAAAAGTAATTCAAAAAAATGCAATGATCTCGCTGAGACACCCTTTATGTTCCTCGGTTATTACTCCACACGCAGTTTTTTTCGTAATTGGGCCGCTATGATTGACCGAGTTCTGTGATAATATAGAATTCGCTAAGTTAACTTGTTGGGTGGTAATCTCTGTAAAACGCAAAGAAATCGATGCTTTGTGTCAGAAGATATTCACCGCTAAAGTGTTGGCACTTTTTGGACCATCCTGTATATTCAGCCGTTTGGCCCGGCGGCAAGACTACTAGCTGCACTATTCCTAGAATCCAAAACTCAACGCGTGCATTAAATGCACCAATGCGTGCTTCTACCGTCATATACCAGCGTTTATCACATATCAACTAAAGCAGGTATGGCCCTGTGGTTAAGGTGTTGTCCTCGCTTGCGGGAGGTTCTGGGTTCAAATCCTTATGTAAAATTTTGGTAAATACTGATTGCAGGCGAGTATTATTGAAGTTTTACAATTCCCTTTGAAGTTTTCCTGCTGGTTACCCCCGATAACCTATCTTAAGGCTGGCGCGTTAGCACCGCGCGGAGCGCGGAGGTGCGATCCATTTCAAAATTATGGGTATAAGATTGAAAATACATACAATTAAAAAATTCCAATTCTCCAAAACGCTTTTTTTCTGAAAAAAAAACTTGCAAATTACAGTTCTGGCAGTTTAGGATTCTCAGAATGGTGCATTTAGTAAACTCGCGCCCCGGCGGGTCGATGAGGCCTTTTTGCTTGACGTTACTACAGGGTGGTCCAAAAAAAATGACAACACTTTGAAGCTGAATAACTTTCGGCACAGGCTTCTGATTTCATTGAAATTTTCAGGTATTATCATCAACATACTAACTTAAAAAATGTATAAAACCAAAGTGATCGGACAATCACAGCGGCCACCACGCATTAATGTTTGCGAAAATGCGCATGGGTCAAAAACCGCCTAATCATGCAGGCTTATTCAAGGGATGATATGCACGTAATGAATGAAACATTAGATTTTGCTAGTCGATGGTGAAAATTCCACGTTTAATTAAATTTTATCGTTGGTTTTTAAGCGTTTTGTTCAATTGGTTTTTATTTTTTCATTTTGAATTTGCAAACTAAACGCTTTTTCAATGTCAGAACGAGATACACGCAGTTTTCATCTCTGAAACAAAATTTTATCGAATGAAAAATAAAATCCGAAAAATGTAAACTACAAATGTTTCAGAATAAGTAAAAAAGACTCTTGATTGATTATAGGCAAAAAACTGAGTTTATTGTTTCACAAATCACGTGTAATCCATGTCCTAATTGTTCGCTCGGTTTTTGACCCACACGCATTTTTGCAAACATTAATACGTGGTGGCCGCTGTGATTGTCCGATCAGCTTGGTATTATACATTTTTTTAAGTTAGTATGTTGTTGATAATAGCTGAAAATTTCAATCAAATCTGATCTCTGTGTCGAGAGTTATTCAACTTCAAAGTGTTGTCATTTTTTTTGGACCACCCTGTAGAAGACTTTTGCCTGACAAGTACCAGAATATGCTCGATGATTCATTGATTCCGCAACATGAAAGTTTCGAAGGATTCGTTGATGGAACAGTGGTTCAGGCCAGCTAACGTTGTCACACGGACGCAAATCCGTTTTTTTTTATTTGGTTCAATGAGACACGTTTTTTGCTCATCGTATTGACTTCTAAATTGTTTCTTCAGTTTTCTCATTAGATTTTACGTTTATCACCATGATTTTAACGCGATAGGGTATTTTTTCTTTTACTTTCGTAACTTGTGAGGTTTTCTCAAAGTTTCTTGTCCCAATGGGGTAATTTTATCGCCGAAGTGAACTCTAACCACTCCATATATTCGCCTAAAAAGCTGTGTATGATCAGTAAAACCGGAGTTGCTCAATTAGTGTTCGAACAACGAGAGTTTGCTCAACGAGAGTTTGCTCAACGAGAGTTTGCTCAACGAGAGTTTGCTCAATGGATTTGCTCAACGAGAGTTTGCTCAAGGGAACTTAACCTAACGAGAGTTTGCTCAACGAGAGTTTGCTTAACGAGAGTTTGCTCAAGGGAACTTAGCCTAACGAGAGTTTTGGGCAAGTAAACATCTCTCATAATGAGATTTACCCTATTTGATTACCTCACGTCCACATGCATTGCAATGTCGGCATCCTCAATGTTCTGAAATTCTTTTTTTATTTATTTTTAACAGCCAAAAATATCAAATATAGAAGAGAAATCAAGAAATACAAAAATATCAAGTAATATAGAAAATAACCTGAGCGGCAACATTATGCATGCACATACCCCGTGGGTCCGAGCACGGTGGGCATTTTTTGAACTGGAACAAACGCGCCTGAAAAAGTTAAGCGCATGAATAAAAGCAGCGCAAAGGCGTATTCTAAAGTCTGGTCACAGTTTCTCGTTACTTCGAAAATTTTACAGTAATCCTTTTGTCGCGCATTTAAATTTTGGCACGCGTTCAAATTTATAAAAAATTTCCAGCTGTTCGCTCTAAATTTGTATAACATATTATTAAACATGACCAACTTAATCATTGTTCACTATAAGGTTTTCAGGAAAATAATTAGTAACAAGATACCCCGACCAAGCTATAACCGTGTATAATTTAGTGCGTGAAATTAGGCTCAAACTTGACACGCTCAACTACTGAAATCGGTTTACACACAAGTCAAACCCGAATTGTAAAACTTCTGACTTACATCATATACTTTTGGATTATACATCAGATTGGCACTCCAATGGCTGGAAAGAAAAGTCAAATTGAGCAGATAAGTCATTTCTCAATTAAAAATAGGAGACCGGAATTTTCACGGTACAGAATATGTATATTGAATATCACTTTTTACCTACAAAGTGAGCATTCAAACTCAGTCTCTGAATCCATCGATATATTGTATGATATTTGAAACCACCCGTCAAAGCGCCTTCCATTTTCTATTGCAGAAAAAACTTTCAAACTTTTCCAAACCATGAAACTTTACCTCATATTGTTAACCACACCTGTCCCAGCTGTGGGTTTTTAGCCACAGTCCGGGGGTAGACTGTGGACGTGAGTGCTTTTAGACACAGTCCGATTCCCCTTCAGCCACAGCACCGTTTAGCCACAGTACCATTCAAGCACAGACCGATTCCTCTGTAGCCACATTACCATTTAACCACAGTATCATTTAAGATAAGTCCGTTTTTTAGCCACGCCACAGTCTACCCCCCCCCCCCCCCGGACTGTGGCTAAAAACCCACAGCTGGCACAGGTTTGTTTTTAACCTCATAAACTCAACTTCAAACCACGTACAGGGTGTCCCATTTAAAAATGAACACTTTGATTTGCCCTGAAATCCGCAACTTTCAATCGATTTTCAAAATTTTTGCGTCAAGTTGTAGACAATTCTTGACCAGTTTGTTTATTTTTTTACTCAAATAAAACTGGTTCATGAATCGATTTTTATGATGGATTTCCGAACATCTCTGTTTTTCGTCATTTTCACGTAGTCGGTGGTCATTTCAATGTGC
>CAXIWR010000576.1:84735-107235 GCA_964036265.1 Daptonema setosum | reverse complement strand
CTCAAACTCTGTAACTTTTTCCGTTTTTTATGCACGTTTTGTTGATAAGCATACTTCGATTCAACTAGGAAGCTGAAAATCTAACCCGGGGTTAAATATGTATATAAATATGTCTATTTGCACATATTCCAGACACTGCAAAGATTCAAACGATTTTTTTATATTTTTCGATCAAGGTTCGGACGATAGTCCGATAATAGTAGATTTTTTTGTCTTTTTAGCCCTTGTGCCAGCATCTTTAATTGTAGTTTATGAGAATCAAAGCATCTGGTATAAGTACACATGTGATAAGATATAAGCTTGGTCACGGTTTGTCGTTACTCCAAAATGTCCTTTGAATTTTTCTCTGTAAACCAAACGCGGGAATTTTTTTTGGGCGCGCGTTCAAATATAAGCGCTAATTTTTGAAAAATAATTAAAATATGAAAATAATTATTTTATTATATTATTTTCAGAGTAAAGTCGTCTCGTTCGCAATTTAGTTTCACATCCATGTTAATTGGTCAAAAGACAATTACCGGAGACAGGAGAAGAATGAAAAAAGGTCGATTTCGTAATATTTATCTCTCTGCTTGGCCGAACCAAACTAATTTTGTTTAACGAGTACACACCTGCAAATGTATTTATGTTCTAGTTCTCTCCACACTCACTTAATAAATCAAACCGCTTCTCAAAATCGTAGTTAACATGTTAATCCTGCATAATAATCAAAATATATTAGCCACTTGAAAGTTAAAGCTTTTATTTGTACACACGGAATAAAACATCCAATAAATCAAGTAATGAATAAGAATGAGAATAAATAACATAGAATTTAGTAGCTAATTTTATCACAACAATTAGGAATAATTATCGAAAGATTTCGCATCATAAACAGGATCGACTGGTTCGTCATTTTATCGTCATCATGTGCCACAGCTCGGATGCAATCATGATGGGAGGCGCTGGCCGTGTTTTGTCGGAACCCTGCATTTTAGTAATTGTGAAATACAAGAAAAACACGAAAAAATGCTCTGTTATACAAAATATAATCAATATCCCTATTGTTTTGTGTCGTAGAAAGGGCTCATTGGGTAAGTTGTCTGCGATTATGTCTGGGGAGATTGAAGAAGAAGCGCAATTGTAGTCCGTTTTCAGCAATTCCAAATTCAGTAGAAGCCGGCGGATAGCATCCAGCAATACATTATCAAACAATAATGAAATAATGAACGTAAAAACTAACCAACCATTTTTATACTTGCCTGGAAAGTAGGTCATCATGTCGCGGCCGAGAACTTAGCCATCGACCGGTGACCGGTGAGTGAGCTGGTAACTGTCTGAAAAAAAAACGATTTCTCTCCTACGGCAGCAATAAAAGGAACTATTGTGCGTCTGTCTGCTAGTCTGCATAATTTAAGCTGGGGTGCACGGACACTCGATTGTGTATTGTGGTTTGTCCTCAGTTAAAATCATTAATAATCAATAGCCGGTTGACAGACACGAGTAATCATGCGATTTAGGGGAGGGGGTTAACGAGAAAAACGGAACAGCTGAATTGCCTCCTTTTTGGCAGTTCCAAAAACAGAATTCATTCCTTAAGGTGTTGGCGAAATGACCTCAAAATTGCCAATTACCCCCGCCCCTACCCTTTCCCCTTACTCTTGCTCTGGACCACTAGCACTGGAAGTATGTTTATCATGCCTAGAATTCCTCGATTTTCACTCCTTTGAGGTTTTACTTACATTACAATTTATCGTTATTTAAGACTTCTCGATGGACAAGTAGTATAAAGTATAATTAGTTTTCGAAACATTTTTAACAGGAAAAGTCAGACCATTTTTTATCAATCAATTGTTTTTAACTCGTACTCAGTATATGTAGATGGTATTTTGGTGATGATTAGTATATATGGGATTTGGTCAGATTTGTTAAGAGGCCGTCCATATAACCCGCGACCAGTCCGATATGAGAAAAAATTTATTTCATAAATCGATAGTTCAATATGTGGATAAGAAAACCCCAAAACAGTTTTCGTCGATCGGCCCTATAGTTCGAGTTATGACGTCAAACGTCACATGAGGTCGACGCGGGGTGTGAAAAGTGAAAAAATTTCGATTTTTTGATTTTCGGACTTTTTCACGTATTGCCAATTTATTTTTTTCAAATCAAATAAGGAACGGGATATTTTGTGGAATTATAGCCAACAACCATGTGTATCTAGTCTTGCCAACGTCGGTGTCACTGACTCGTGGGCAACATGAATTTGTTGAGCTCGAATCGGAAAAACATGCAAATTTGATTTTGCACTTTTTTCAGCTTTACTGGGTGAATCCCAAAACACCTAAAAGCCAAAATACCTAACTGGACAAAACACCTAAAAACACGCCCAAAATACAACACGACCAAAATCCAACATTGTTGGATTTTGGTAGTGCACTTTTTATATTTTTTGGATTATGTCCGCCCAAATTACATAATCCAAAGTACATAAACAACAAATGTTTCCCCTCCCCTGTTTCCCCACCCTTACAATTACAGTATTCATGTTACAGTTACTTGCAATGTGGAATAATATTGCATATTAACCGTATGGTAAACGTAGTGTAGCGGTTGCTGTTAAAAACAGTAGCGGTCGAAAACATGATGAATAGTGGATCTGGTACTAAAAGGAGAGAGTGATGGGCAGTAATTTTATGTCTTTTTTTTAGGTATCTGCATATTTTCGATTCATTGTAGATTGAATTTACTCGATTACTCATCCGCCTATGTTGACGATCCAAACGGTCCGTCAGCACCAACGTTGAACAATGATATGTTTTCATTCGCGTTGAATGCCAGCTTGGCATTGGATTGAATTTTCTCTGCATTTTCTCTCTTCTTCGCATGTCATGTTGCTTTATTATTTTTGTAAATATGTATGTACATACATATGTAGAATTTTAGTACGTTTTTGCTCCTGTTTCCAATCACCTGTTATATATCTCAATTCACTTCTTGTCGTGGATAAAAAACATATTCTTACAGTATTATATCTGTTCCCAATATCGAGTTGTATATAGCATGTGCACTTATTCTTACTTTACTGTACATAGTTTACGCCTCATCAGTGGCGGACGAGCTGAACCTCCAAAGGGAGGGGAAATTTGCCAAAGAGGGGGGAATTGGCCGAAAATAGGTCATTTTACCTTAGGGAACAAATTTTACTTGAAAATGCCAAAGAGAGGGAATTCCAATTTTCACTCCCCTTCTCGTCCGCTAGTGCGCCTCATTTACTATTGTTTTTGCTCTGCTTTACTTGTTGTTTGCTTATAATTTCCATTGATATTTTTTGGTTATGGTTATTATTACAAAATATTTTTTTTCACATTTCATCATTCATGATAATTACAGCAGTTAAAGCGGACCAATGAAAATGTCCATTACATCTCGGTTAATAACGCATAAAAGAACAGTGACTGACTGCAATATGACATAACCATATTATCAAAGAGGGAGGGGGTACTCTGAGGAGGGGTATTACATTTGTTGTTGGATTATGGACGTACAAAATCCAAATTTTTAGGTATTTTGCACTTTTTATGTATTATGGGCGTCCCGTTTTGGATTTTGGGCATGTTATGGATTTTGTCCAGTTAGGTATTTTGGCTTTTAGGGATTTTGGTAGGGACCCAGCTTTACTCACCACTCAATTGAAATATCTAGCCGAAAATATAATTACCTACGTCAAATTAAGCGTATAATCCATTGGTTATGTTCATTTCAACGTCTGATCATTCTCCGAACCCAAAAACATGATTTTCCGAATTATGAAAAATATTAATTTCAACGTTTTTTCATATTTCGCCAATTTATTTTTTCAAATCAAAAAACAGGAACGGGATATTTCGTGGAATTATAGCCAACACCCATGTGTATCTAGTCTTGCTAACAACGTTGTCACTGACTCGTGGGCAACATGATTTTTTTGAGCTCGAATCCGAAAAACATGCAAATTTTGTATTTGCACTTTTCAGCTTTTCTCACCACTGATTTGAAATATATAGCCGAACATAAAGTTGTATACGTCAAATTAAGCGTAGAATCCATTGGGTATGTTCATTTCAACATCCGATCATTCCCCGAACCCTAAAATCGTGATTTTCAGAATCATGAAAAATCTTAACTTCAATTTTTTTACGTTTGTGCAATTTATTTTCTCAAATCAAAAAAACAGGAATGGGAATCTTTGTGAAATTATAGCCGATACCCATGTATATCTAGTGTTGCCAAAGTCGATTGCACTGACTTGTGGGCAACATGAATTTTTTTAGCTTGAATCCGAAAAAATAAAAATTTTGATTTTCTACTTTTTCAGCTTCTCTCACCACGTAATTGAAATATCAAGCATAAAGTACTGTTATAGACGTCAAATTGAACGTACAATTCATTGGTTAAGTTTTTTTTCAACGTCCGATCATTTTCCAAACCCTAAAATCGTGATTGTTAGAATTTAAAAAATCTTAGTTTTACATGTATGTTTTTTTTCACGTTTGTGCAATTCAACTTCTCAAATCAAAAAAAAAAAACAGGAACGGGATGCTTCGTGAATTTATAGCCGACATCCATGTGTATCTAGTGTTGCCAACGTCGAGTGCACTGACTTGTGGGCAACATAAATTTTTTGAGCTTATCCGAAAAAATTAATTTTTGCTTTTCTACTTTTTTCAGTTTCTCTCATCACATAATTGAAATATCAAGCCAAAATACAGTTACAAACGTCAAATTGAGAATAGAATCCATTGGTTATGTTTATTTCAACGTCAATTCGTGTTCATTTCACGAAGTATCACGTTCCTGTTTTTTTGAAGAAATTAAAATGCAGTAACGTGTAAAAAAGTTGAAACAAAGATTTTTCAAAATTCTAGGTTTTCTTCCAAATTCGAATTTTAGGTATAGGGAATGATCGGACGTTGAAATAAACTTAACCAATGAATTATACGTTCAATTTGACGTATAAAACTGTACTTTAAGCTTAATATTTCAATTATGTAATGAGAAAAACCAAAAAAAAGTAGAAAATAAAAAAATACATTTTTCGGATTCAAGCTAAAAAAATTCGTGTTGCTCACAAGTCAGTGCAATCGACGTTGGCAATACTAGATACACATGGGTGTCGGCTATAAATTCACGAAGTATCCCGTTCCTGTTTTTAGATTTGAGAAATTAAACTGCACAAACGTGAAAAAACGGTAAAACTAAGATTTTTCAAAATTCTAAAATTCACGATTTTAGGGTTTGGGGAATGATCGACCGTTGAAATGAACATAACCAATGGATTCTACGCTTAATTTGACATATGCAACTATATTTTCGGCTAGATATTTTCAATTGAGTGGTGAGAAAAGCTGAAAATTGCAAATACAAAATTTGCATGTTTTTCGGATTCGAGCTAAAAAAATTCATGTTGCCCACAAGAAAGATTATTTACACATGAGTGTCGACTATAATTACACGAAATATCCCGTTCCTGTTTTTTGATTTGAGGCAATGAATTGCACAAACGCGAAAAAAACGTTAAAATTAAGATTTTTCATAATGCGGAAAATCACGTTTTTTGGGTTCGGAGAATGATCGGACGTTAAAATAAACATAACCAATGGTTTCTACGCTTAAGTTGACGTGTTCAACTTTATTTTCGGCTATTTATTTCAATTCAGTGGTGAGAAAAGCTGAAAAGTGCAATAATATTAGTTTATCATATAACCATCATTAACCAAAAAACAAAAAATTATATATAATCAACAACAATAAATATACGTCCAAAACCTTAACCTAAGTGGCGTTTCGCTCTGTCTATCAAGACGCCGCCCAAGAATCCCCCAGAGCTCGTCAGTTGACAAGTGATTTTAGCCTACTTACTTATTTTCTTACTAAAGTGTCGTACACCAAACCGACCTTGTTAGTTTTCGGCGATCTTCCCATTTTCTCCGACTGTTGTATTATCGACACACACTCACTTTTCTAATATAAACAAATCATCAATAGACATTTAGAATACTTCACAAAAATACCAAACTTCGTTTTTACCCGGCAATAGAAATAAATAGCAAGAAACTTGTGTCATTTTTTATAAGGAATTTGGGTAATAACAATAACATTCTTTGTAGCCCACTCATATACAGGGTGGCTGTAAAGTAACGACGCGTTTTCCGGCCGTCTATTTCTCAAAACTATTGTATTGCATGATTACCTTTTACATGCCAAATAAATGTATTCATACCTGAATTTTTGGATTATGAGGTTCATTTTAGTGTAGGACTGCTAAAATTATTTTTTTTCCGAAAATTTACGGAAATTTCGTTATTTTTCAACAAAACTGACCGAAATTCCATGAAAACTGACCATAGCAATACGAATTAAGTATCAATTAATTTCAACTAGGATTCATAATGATCTAAACAAATGGTAAGTTGAGTTTTGTGTTAAAGAAATTATAAAAGAATTCGATTTCATAGTACTTCACTCCCAAAAAGTCTCAATAAATAAAGAAAAATTGCGAAATTCGATAAAATTCCAAAATTTCGAAAATCAAAGATTTAGTTCCTAAGTAGGATTATCATACTTCCATAACTCCTATAACAAAAATCTGGTGTCATAAGACACCATTAAGGGTCATAAAAGCATGATAAATGATGAAAAATACAAAAAAAAGATTCTGATAAAAAAAGTGACATGTTGGCTGGCTCAATTTTCACCATTAGATAATACCAACAGTGTTATTTGGCGATGAGATTTTTTTAAATCATTATTAAAATAGTGTGTAAACTTTTTGAATCCTATAACGCTTTTATTTTGGAAAAAAATCCGTCTGGGACCCAAGAAGTAGAAAAATATTGCTTTTTGACAGAAATTCCCCAAAAGGCCTACAAATACATTATAATACGTCGAAACTGACCACTTAATTCGATTTTTCAGGTGATTTTACGCAAGTTTGACTATAAAAACACTGAACACACGTTATAATTTTTTTGAGAAATGGGCGGCCGGAAAACGCGTCGTTACTTTACAGCCACCCTGTATATTCTGTTCAGTACGCTACTATACAGTTCAGTTCATCATATAACATGTACAGTGTATGCATATCATTGATAGCACCGCTTACCTGTTAGCGTTCCTCAGATGTTCAGTTGACTCAATCAATAAGTGCGCGTGTAGTCGGCCCAATGAATCTTGTAAAAATTCTCTTTCTGTCTAACATACCGTATTTCCACATTCTAGTCTGGTGTTTTCCACAGAATCTAATTACTGCCTTAATCAGCGTATTCTTATCATGCCCTCTATTACTCAGTTCCCTCAAGTATATATCACAGTTTTCATAGAAGTCCATCCAGGTTTCAGCCGTTGTAGTAAGCCTATATAGTGCACCGATGACCACCCCCTCAATCATACGTTCTGGCACGTTAGATTTGGCGTCATAAGCCCTATTCACATGGAAATTAAATACTCGAGTCTTATTGTACGGTTTAACCACCCCCTTGTTCAAATCAATGCTAAAGTCCAGATAACTAACCACTCCTCCGTTTCCTGTTTCCTCGTTTATTTCTAAGCTTCCATCGTATGCCTCACACATCATTTTAGTAACATCTAAATTGACCGCCAAAATATCATCTACGTACCTAAATAGCAGTGCCCCTTTACCTACTCCCTATTCCATAACACTTAGAACTAAGTCTGCGTATAGTCCACTCGCTGCACCCCCAGTGGCGGACGAGTGTTTTGCCCAAAGGGGGGGGGGAATCATTTTTGGACCCCATTTTACCTACACCTTAATGCTCTTCAAAAAAACTCGTTTTACCTACACCTTAATTTTTTTCTATATAAAACAACAATCTATTTACATTTAAAATCTTTTCATTTATACTGTATATCATCTTAGATAGTGTCATGCTTGCTTTTCTGTTGCCCTCATCAACAGACTTGTACAATATCCGCGTGTTAAAGATGTTCATTTGTATTAGAGTAAAAAATGCGTCAAACTAAAAAATCAAAGGCGCGTAGCGCCAAAATTTGACTTTTTGAGGTCGATTATTTGTATCAGCAACATGTCTCGAATTGCTCGGAAACCGCGGCGCGAAGCGCGCAAAAATTTACATTTTCGAGGCTGTTTATTTGTATTGGAAACCGCCTAGAACGCTCACAGACCAATGGCGCAGAGCGCCGAAAATTTGCGTTTTTTAAATGGTTATTATACATTGGAAACGTACCTATAAAGTTACCGAAACCTACGCTGCAGAGCAACAAAAATTTGCGTTTTAGAGGTTGTTAGTTTGTATTGAAAATTTACCTATATAGTTACCAAAACCTACGTTTCATAGAGACGAAAATTAGCGTTTTAGAGGTTGTTGATTTGTATTGGAAACGTACCTATAAAGTCACCGAAACCTACGGTGCATTGCAGCGAAAATTTTTGGTTTTAGAGGTTGTTGATTTGTATTGGAAACATAGCCGTGAAGTGACCGAAACCTAACCTGCATAGCAGGGAAAATTTGCATTTTAGAGGTTGTTAATTTGTATTGAAAACGTATCCCATTTTTGTATCCCTCAAATGAACAAATTCCCCTTTGGGCGGTTCCTTTATGCAGTTTGGGACCAATGCAATTATAAATAATGATCCATTACGTCATTTCTTTAGCAGATTACTTTTCCCATGGAAATCCTTTTCTCTAGATTTCTGTTATCTATTTCTTTCTATCTTGACATAACCGTACACAAACTAAGTGTCCACTTTGAATTATAGTGGATTCCACTTTCCACTTTGAAAAAACCGTTGAAAAAAAATCGCGTCTAATTAAATTATAAGTCCCAAATTCAGAATCTCCATGGTCGATTTAGTCAGAAAAATTATTTTCAAGCCGATCCGATGAAAATTGAAAGTTTTACAAAGTTAAATCGAAACTGAAAGTTTAGTTAATTCAATTTCCGTTAATTAAAAAATTAGTGCAACTTTCAAAAATACCGTGCACGAAGACAATGTGGGGGTTAGTCTGATGTTACTCACTTGAGGTCACGGCGCTCATCTGAGGTCACATATGAAACAGCGGCATCTCTTTGAAGAAAGGGTCACATGGTTCTAACACACGTAAAAGGGGGTATTGCGCAACCCTAATTAGACGCGATTTTTTTCAACGGTTCTTAAAAAAGTGGAAAGTGGAATCCACTATAATTCAAAGTGGACACTTAGTTTGTGTATGGTTATGTCAAGATCAAAAGAAATGAATAACTGAAATCTAGAGAAAAGTATTTCCATGGGAAAAGTAATCTGCTAAAGAAATTACGTAAACGTAATGGATCATTATTTATAATTGCATTGGTCAAAAACAGCATAAAGAAATAGCATAAAGTGGAATTTGTTTATTTGAGGAATAAAGAACGTGGAATTGAAATACGATTTTCAGTGTTGAGGGAATGGGGGATCATGAATATAATGCGGGGAATAGAATGGAAAGTGAAATGGGAAACGTATTTCCCCTTAAACTTGAGTTGTTCAGCGAATAAAAAAACATTACGAACCCCCTATGATTCCGTAGAAAAATAAAATATAAAAATCGACATATCCGATACTTTTTTGCCAAAGAAGGGCATAAATGCGAAGTGAATAACGAAAGTGGAATTTATCAAGTTCATGAAAAAGTGGAATTTTAGAGGGATTCAAGTTCAAGAAAGTTGAATTGTTAAGTTATTCAAAAAGTGGAATGGAGTGATTGAAGAAAGTGGAATTGGAAGTATTTTATAACTAAAAGTGGAATCTTTCTGTCTGAGCAGGTAAAAAAGTGGAATCCTTCTTGTGAAAGCAGCGGTGGAAACTCTAATATCAGCTAGAAAAGTGGAATTGGCCATGAAATGTCATTTTGTATACCAATATTTGTTAAAATTCAGGTATATTTCTGAAAAACTGCTTGCCGGGAGAGACAAAGGTGGAAATTCAGTTAGAATTTAATCTAAAGTTACCTTGAAATTTGTACTTAAACGTGCGAAAAAAAGCTCATTTTACCTACACCAAAACGCGAAAATCGCCAAAGGGGGGGGGGAATTCCACTATTCCCCCCCCCCCTTCTCGTCCGCTACTGTAGCACCCCCAATGGGGACACCCATCACTTGTCTATATATTTTGCTACCCACCGTCACGAATGTCTCACTAAGTACCTCAAATAATAACTCTATTACCTCTACCTTATCCAGCGCAATCCAGTTTCCTTCTCGTATCCTGTCATTGCTGTAGTATGCCTTACACCCAAACCTACATTTATTTTTCCTGACAATCATGTATCTCTTTCCACTATTCTTAAACAACATATCAATAACATATGTATCCTAAGCTATTCATAATCCCAAATCATAAGTGCAAATACGAAATTTGCATGTTTTTCGGATTTGAGCTAAAAAAATTCATGTTGCCCACGCACGAGTCAGTGACGCCGACGTTGACAAGACTAGATACAAATGGGTGTTGGCTATAATTCCACAAAATATCCCGTTCCTGTTTTTTTATTTGAAAAACAAAATTAAAAAAACAAATAAAAAATCGAAAATCAAAAAATTAAAATTTTAGATTTTCATGTTTTTTTTTAAATTTTACAAGAAAATAAAGTTGACCATTCGATTTTTCAGTTGATTTTACATATACGGGCGGCATATTTCCAGAAACTACAAAATTTTTCTTTGGTTTCCCATTTGTGGAAAATCCATTCAATTTAAATTTTTTTTCTTTCTACATAAAGTTCAGGATATAGAGAACATAAATCAATAGGAGTTGTAATTTTTTCATGCAGGTTCATTACTTTCTTACGTGTCGGAATATGGGTCCTAGAGGGGGGCTAACGGAAATTAGTAGCTAACAAGCCCTACAATAGGTTATCGGGTGTTAACGATTAGCGGAACTTCATAGGAATAGTGTATGATCAAAATGAGAAAAAAATATTTCAGTGAGATTCGAACCCTCACCCCAAGGTTAAAAAAATTGACGCGCTAAATCACTATGTCACGCTGGCTGATGGTAAAGGGCTGCCTGGGATTCGAGTGAAAAGTTGTAGTGTTAACTACTCCAACTTGTGAATCGTTATCTGAATCAAATGTAAGAGAAGATGATGCAGAATAGTCGGCTGTCCGACTCAACTCAACCCAACAGCTGTATGCTATAACAGGCAATCATCATGTTCCGTGGGTGTTACACTGGGTTGGACACGTTAACGTGTCATTTTTTTATTTGAATCTCTAGAAGCTCTTTAGTATGTGCACACACACGCTATATAATAGCGCGGGCGAACCAGCATTTTCTAGTTTCTGTAAATAAGCATACGGGCGAGTTTTCAGCATGAGAAAAAAGTTTTTATCACGATAAAACTGTAAAACCAGGTTTTTCATTTTTCACACCCCGCGTCATGTGACGTTTGACGTCATAACTCGAATTATAGGGCCGATCGACAAAAACTGTTTTAGGGTTTTCTTATCCACATTTTAGACTATCGATTTATGAAATAAATATTTTTTCGTATCGGACCGTGTTCCTGCGGTGGTTGCCTGGTATATGGACAGCCTCTTAATAAAACAATGGAAAATCCGTAAGTTTTCACTTTGAACCAATTACAAATCAGAAATTTCAAGTATATGTAATTACATAAAGGTTGATTATAAGAGTCAGGATCAGGGCTGGGGGACTTAATTTAAAAGTACTTTTTTAGGTGCCACTTAATTTTTTTTCCATTTTAAAAGTGCCACTTTTGAATTTGTCGCCTGAAAATTAAGTGGCACTGAATTCCAGAATTTGAATTTAGTACCAAAAATATATTTTCGTGCTTATTAATTTCTTTACGGCTAAGGTCGTGTATTAAGCAAAATTGGCTAAAAGTAAAGAATTTTGGATTCTGTCAATTTATCACTAAGAAATCCATAGTATTTTACATAGTTACAAAATAAATTCTGGTACTAAAAGAAAAGTTTTACAAACAGTAAGTGGCACTTAAAAAATGTCCCGTTTTTTCAAGTGCCACTTAATGAGGTACTTAATTCCCGGGACTTTTAGCCCTGGTACTTTTAATTAAGTCCCCCAGCCCTGGTCAGGATATTCAAGTAATAGATCACCAGAAAGTGCTTCAGAACTTTACAGGGAAAACTCGACAACACGCTTTACAATGGGTCATACAGTACCATCGGACTTTTTACCAAATCATCAAAAACTATTCAAAAACGTTTCAAAACTGATTTTTTATGACATTGATCGCATTAGGTGTGGAAAGTTTAGCTCTAATGAAAATTATTTTATTGAGAAAGTCTAGAAGCAAATCAGAAAGTCAATTTCAGTCTCTTCATGATATCAGAATGATATATGTAAGAATTGGTGGGATCTTCTCTTCCATGTTCAGCAGAACCACGAAGAATTGCGCCAAAGATGGGCATACATTGTGTCGTCTATGACTTGTATGGTCACGTCGCGCACCTGATAAGTATAAGGATAGTATGTAAGTATAAGTAAAAGTCAACTTATCTACGTATACGTAAACATATTCTAAGACTATTAAAAAATCAAGCTTTACTCGTTTTAACAGAAGAAAAAACTCGTTTTAAGCGTTTCACCAGGAATAGCTTACAACCGTAACCATTAGTTCCATTGTATATATCATATGATCAGACATCAGCCATGGTCTCCGTATAGCCTGACAGGTTTTTCAAGGATTAACTTCAATATGGTAGTTAAACTTATATTAAAAAAGAGATCGGCCAATCAAAGCGACCGTGGCCGCCTCATTTTGTGGAAAACTGCGAGGCGACCAAAAACGGAGATCAATAAGCATGCTGGGAAGAAGTAGGATATGTTATGCACGTTGAACATAAAAGCTGAATTTACAGAAAACCATTGATTGAAAAAGACATAATCCTTCAGTTTCAATGATTCTTAGTGTGTGTGTTTTTTGCTCAAGACTGTCAAGTTCTTCTGTTAGGTGGAAAAATGCAATGTATTCCGTGTGCAAGAAAAGACGGGTTAACCAGCGGGAGTACATTTACCCTGATAAGTGAAAATAATACTTTCAGAAAGTACACCTCAGTTTTTGGTCGATGCTCAATTTTCCACGAAATGAGGCGTAGTGGTCGCGGTTATTGTCCGATCTATCTAACAGTAGATGTTTACCTAAGTAATTTTATTGGGGTAAAACCGGGGAAAATCACCTAAATCAGACATTTTGTCACAGGATATTCAGCACGAAACATTTTCACGAAACCCTGTATTAGTAAATACTTTACGCTGATTGGTTAGTGGATGGAGGACTCGAACGTTCTTTGAACAGAAATCCAGGGTTTTTTTACTTGGACGTTGCGTTTTTTTGTTATAAAGAGATTTGAATAGAATAAAAAGCACCACCAACACGTCCCGTCATGTAAGCCAAAAAGTAACTGTCGGCGTATTCATTGCCCGCCATCGGACTGATTATTGCATTTGACTTGAATGACTTTCTGTATAGCGAGAGAGTGAGTGAGTGAATGAGGGAGTGAGTGAGTGAGCGAGTGAGTGAGTGAGTGAGTGAATGAGTGAGTGAGTGAGTGAGTGAGGCAGTTTTCCATAAGCTGCCCTTTTTTCATCTTAAATTTTCTCAAATCGCTCATATGCCTAAGCCTAAGCCAAATACGGAGCCAAAGTTCATTCCTAAGCCTAAGCCTAAGTTCCAAGCTCGGAACTAAGCCTAAGCCGGAGCCTTAATCGAATGGATTGAAGTTGAACGGCTAAATAAGAAAAAGAGTAGGGTATGGAGATTCTGCTAGGTAATTTTCCAACCCTACCCTTTTTCATCGAGATTTAGAAGTATTTCGACCCGTCTTTTTGGCCAAAAACAAATACATAGCAGAAAGTTATTTCTAAGCCTAAGCCTGATACATAGGCTTGTAAAAAAGCCAAATCCTAAGTCTGAATTGACTCAGAGAAGAAAAAATATACAAAAGATAGAAGGGGTAGCTTTTGTAATTCTGCGTGAGTGAGTGAGTGAGTTAGTGAGTGAGTGAGTGAGTGCGTGATAAGTGAGTAAGTGTTTAAGTGAGTGAGAGAGGGTGTTAACCCAAATGCGTCATAATTTAAGCAAAATAAATAGTAAAAGCCCGTACATACTCTACCATGAAAACAATACAACTTGCTATGTTATGCAGGCGGAGTTTGTCTTGTCTAAATACTCCCTCACCGTAACATAACATGCAAATGGGCAAGAACGGCCGATTCAATAATGAAACAATTACATATCAAGTAAGTTGCTAAAAAACCCTGACTCCCCTAAAAAACATTTAGAAGCTAATGTGGGATATATTTTCGTGACGCTCTTTAGTTTCGGCAACCTTAAAATAATTTTTTTTTCACTCTATCCTTAAGAGTCGATGCCAGAGAAAAGCACCCGTCCGGGCTGTTTTCCTCAGATTTTTCGAAATCATTAATTTCGCTGTTATTAACGCTATATATGCAGAAAAATGTGGCGATTCTGAAAATATTCTTTGTTTTCAAATTTGATCGACAGAATTCATAGGAAACTCCTTTTTCTGACCACAGGTCAAATGGATTTGTAAAAAATCGACTTTTTCATGAATTTATCAATTTCTCTATATGTGAGCTTCAGAGGCTCATAATATTTCAGATATATATTTTCCAGGTCATTATCAATTTGTGTTTACAATTTCAGTTTGAAAAACAAATTTTTCGTTTGTCAATTTCTTCTCTAAACATGGGACCTTTTACAAGGCGACGAGATTCTCAATCGTTTCCAAGCGCCAAGAAATTTGTGCGCGTAAATCTAAAAGCTCCTATCGGCATAAATTAGTAGTCTTTTATATGGAGAATCTTTTGAAATTAACCATTTCATAGCAATTTCCTATATCTCTCACAGTTCGTCAAAGACGTTGAAGAAACTTGTGGTTAAAACACGTTGCCTGAGAAAATCTGAGGTTTGTGGCCCAAATAATAAAAATCGAGATTAGTGGTTTTTTGCAAGGTATATAAGGGTGTCCCACGTAACTTGCAATATTCTGCGAGGCCACAAAAAAATTGTGGTGGAGCTATTTTGAAAATTAAAAAAGCAAATGATAGCCCAGTTTGTAAAGTTTTATTTGCCTTCTACCAGAGGTTTACTGTACAAACGGTTGTCAAATTATGGCTACTTTTCCAGAAGTAGTCATTTTAAGTTTCTGATGTCCCATCGGGGGCTCTATAAATTGTTCTAGAAACACAGCATTTCAATAAAAAGTTAATATAAGTCTGAAAATAAGTTTGAGTGATCATTATTAATAAATTAGTTTTTTTAAATCATGATGGGACATACTTATACGTTGGATAATCGATCGAAACCACGCAGGAGTCATCAAAAGACATAATAATCACAAACAAGACACATTACCAATTTATTCTCAAAGCTGGATTTCGAATCAGAAAACTACCTTTTTACATTTAATTACACGGGAAATGATCAGCTTTCAATCTTCTCGACAAATTAAAGCCATTTAAATAGGTTTCAATCGGTACTGTTGATCACCGAGCCCGCTGAGATTTCAGAACTGAAAATGACTACTTTTTGGAAATGGAAATATCTCGATCTGCGTGATAGCTGTGATCTTCTAGTATGCGGCGAAAAAAACTTTATAAAATGGGCTTTCATTTGCTCTTTTAATTTTTCAAATAGCTCAACCACAAAAATTGTGGCGGCCTCGCAGAATATTGCAAGTTACGCGGGACACCCTATACATGTAGGTAGGGTAATAATCGCCTGCAACCTGACCTGAAATCCGTTTAAATCGCGTTGCCTGAGAAAATCTACGGTTAGCGGTCCAAATAACGACTTCCGAGTTTATTGCATTTTTTGATACATCAATGGGTGGTTATTCACCATATAGAACGATTTTTCGATTAAAGCATTATTTTAGCAAAAAACGAGGCTTTGAAAGTCAAAAAAATCGAAATTTCAGAAATTTTCGTTTTTTGGCGTTTTTTTCAGAAAATCATAAATAACTTTTGTTTGGCTTGAGGAAGCAAGCTGAAAATTTATATGGTAATTCTTGAGGTCATTATGGTCATTTTGAGCCATATTCAAACGTATTAGCTCAAAGTTTTATTTTTCAAAAGTTTACCTGATGAACCCCCCCCCCCCGCATCGCCTTAGTTTTTAGTGAAAAGTTCACTTCTCTGAAAAAATGATCGAAAAATAGTGAAATTTTCAAATTTTTCGCCTTTTGTCGGGCTGCTGTGATCGTACCGCTTGCGTATCCTTCTCGAGACTTGGGATGATTATTTTCCTATTAATTTGCTTCATTTTAAGCCCTATTAGAAGGGTTTTCAAAGAATTTGGATTTTTTAAATACCTTAAAGAAGTTTTTTATTCTGAGGATTTTCTGGATTTTCCTGGTTGAATGATGTGTGCCATGACCAGTCATGGTCACGAAGCTTCGTAGGCGTATCTGGAGTTTGGGAAAAGCGTGATTTACATTTCAGGAGTTTCTTTTTCTCTAATTAACCGAAAAAAGTTAGCAAACCTCCATAAATAACCATGTTGATTCAGATTTTTTTTTGTATCAGGGATTGCCGTATTCAACAAACCAGGGCATTCCTTCGTAAATCTTAATTTTGTGTGCGCCTGAAACATTTTCGTATCTTATAATTAAACTTATTTTAACATATTTATATTCATATTTATATTTAACATTTTTAATTCTTCAATACTTTAACGTAGCAATCAAATATTATCATTCAGAATATATGCCTTGGTGGCTGCGACTTCCGATGCAGAGGTTTCGGCTGCAAGCAATCATGTAGTGATGTGGTCAAAATAAGTTGCCTAGACTTCTTGATAAGATAAATTATACCGTATAGATATTTCAAGATTAAGTTTGGGTCACTGCGGTTCCCGTTCAATGTTACAACTGCATTCGCTTGAGCCTGCGCATCACGGCACTTAAATGTCTCTTGTGTAACAAGACACGTCAGTGCGACGAAGCTTTTAACAGGTAACCTTTTGGACTCGTTCAGTTTTTATTAATTTTATGGATAGAATAAGCATAATGTGCTCATATGTAACCATGTTGTTTGCTGCCCTTCAAAAACGGTTCGACGGTGTGAGTTTGACGGAGCGATCAACATACTTACATTTTACATACATATGTAATTTTTTTTATCATTATGAGCATTTACTAGTCTGAAGGATTCGTCCCGTGTCATATCTCGGTTGTTAATCAAACCCGTACAGGGTGTGTTTTTATTGATTAACGGTTAGTTTTCCTGCCTGCCGTGAAAATCTTTAACTAGCCTGAGCCCTAAACTGACTCAGATAAATGGACTTTGGGAAAGTCCGCGAGGTCGCAAAATTGATAAGTCCACGATAATTGTATAAACACAAAAAGCGCATCTGTCAAAGATTACGCAAAAACAAGATGTATTGCAATCGGAATCAAAGTCAAGACTGAGCATTCAAAATATTGGCCAGCTCGAATTCAAGTCCTAGCACCCTATCATCAAACATGTGTGCATACGACTGTTTAGAATCAAAATATAGGTAATGTTTAGTCAACTCAACCTCTTAAAACAGCCTGATTAAGAGGACGTCCACAAGCGCCATTCATAATCGTGACATCCGTATTGCTGAACATATGAGAAAGGAAAAAAATCTATTAGAGTTTGGAGCTCCATATATCAGACTGGTGTTTCGAAACGACTTTCAAAAATTTCTCTTTTGTAAACACAAACAGGTGGCATTCATTTTTTCCTCATAAAGCAATTTTCTTAATAATGTTACAGTGTTTGAAAGTCGTTTCGAAACACCACTCAATTGAATAAAGTTATGCGACCGAAAAAAAAGACAACCACATAACAATATGTGGAGCTCCCAACGCTGCTAGATTTTTTTGCCTTGCTAAATGTTCAGCAATAAAAATGTCACGAATATGAATGGCGTTTTTGGACCTCCTGTTAATCAGACTGTTTTAAGGGGTTGAGTTGACTAAACGTTATCTATAAAACGAACATATACATAAGCTCATTGCAATAGTAAAATTATAACTTATTGTTATCTTGCTAACTTATTAAGAGAAAATTTTCGAAAAAGAAGTTAAAATTTCCTAAGGCGTTTCATCCATAGTCATCCGACGCCTATGTTTCGCTGCTATTCATTCGTATGCACACATGTTTGATGCCAGAATTTGAATTCAAGCTGGCCAATCTTTGCAGAGCTCGCTGTGTGCCGGTTGCTCAGTCTAGTGAATGATGTTATCATTTATATTTGAAATGGCGGGCATTTATTATTACGTCTCAGGACCTATGATTATTAACGTATTACCTTTACCTATCGATCACCGATCATATCTATTGTCATTCATATGGGCAGTCGGTTCAGATTGTAACATACTATGTGGTAAAGCGGTCAGAGCAGACCTATGTGTTATCCTATTCTAAGTGAATAAACTGTGTGGAATCGGAAGTCAGGCGTTTGGGGAATCGGCTGGCAATCTTCAGTAGCTCTAACCTACATATAACCGTTGAAACATCCTATCATCAATATATGTACAAACAATATCATAATAAACATAAGAAATACCAGTTTAATACTGTCGCCCGACGTTTGTCAAATTTGATTCTGATTATTGCAGCCAAGTTCTCGTAGGTTTGGTAGGATTTTCAGATTGTTGGATTTATGAATGAGTGTTCGGCTAATAAACTGAATTCCCGCTTCGTGATGTACTGAAGTCGAACTGAAGGATGACGATTGAATCTGATGTGCTGTGTGCTGAGAGTGAGCTGATGGTTGGTAGTGTAAATGTTATGAGTGAGTCTGATGTAGAGTCCAGAGATTTGAGTTATCTGTGTGATATGGAATCGAATTTTTCTATGAAAAGGAACAATATGTGGAGCTCCCAACGCTGCTAGATTTTTTTGCCTTTCTAAATGTTCAGCAATAAGAATGTCACGAATATGAATGGCGTTTTTGGACATCCTGTTAATCAGACTGTTTTAAGGGGTTGAGTTGACTAAATGTTATCTATAAAACGAACGTATACATATATAGCTCATTGCAATAGTAAAATTATAACTTATTGTTATCTTGCTAACTTATTAAGAGAACATTTTCGAAGAAGAAGTTAAAATTTCCTAAGGCGTTTCGTCCATAGTCATCCGACGCCTATGTTTCGCTGCTATTCATTCGTATGCACACATGTTTGATGATAGGATGCCAGAATTCGAGTTCAAGCTGGCCAATCTGCGCAGAGCTCGCTGTGTGCTGGTTGCTCTTTGATTCCGATTGCAAATGATTTTGTTTTTGCGTAATCGTAAATTTATGTGCTTTTTGTGTTTTTATCGCGGACTCATCAGTCTTGCGACCAGGCGATGCGGGGGGGGTGGGTTCATCAGGTGTTAATAACTAGGATATGGAGTATTCAACGCCGCAAACCGCTAGTGCTGAATCGCGCATGAAATTCGAGAATTTTGGGTCAAAGTTGACACCATGAGCAACTGAGTAGGTATGTTGACGTAAACTTTTGAAAAATAAAACTTTGAGCTAATACGTTTGAATATGGCTCAAAATGACTGAAATGACCTCAAGAATCACCATATAAATTTTCAGCTTGCTTCCTTAAGCCAAACAAAAGTTATTTATGATTTTCTGCAAAAAATGTCAAAAAAAGAAAATTTCTGAAATTTCGATTTTTTTTGACTTTTAGAGCCTCATTTTTTGCTAAAATAATGCTTTAATCAAAAAATCTTTCTATATGGTGAATAACCACCCATAGATGTATCAAAAAATGCAATAAACTCGGAAGTCGTTATTTGGACCGCTAACCCCATACAAGCCGTAGAATCTCTCAGGCAACGCGATTTAAAACGCCTTGCCTGAGAAAACCTACAGATTTTGGCCCCTCTTATGAAAATCGAGTTATATAGCGTTTTGGAACCCACCAGGGTAGTGTATCATTGCCCTATAACCGTTTGGATCAAAGTTGCTCAAAACCGGAAATATCCGGATTTTTCGATTTTGGCAGGTGAGCACGCGTCAACATGCGATCTGGACACTTCAAAGGGCGGCCGTCAGCGATAGAGTCCTCCAATCACTAACAGATGGTAAAAGTAGACTTAATTCCGCGTGTTTTGAGCACAATTTGACCGCATTTGATCAAATATTCAATATAGAAATCCACCCTGGAAAATTTTGAAAATTAACTTTTTTTTAAAAATTTGTCAAGTTGGAGAGATAAATGTCAAAATAAAAAAATTTGCTAGATCTAGCCAGACAAACCGAGTGTGAGGGATGATGCCCACATAGTAGACCTTTAAAAAGGTCATGTGCTACCCCCCCCCCCCCCCCCCACATGGCCCCATTTTTTCGAGCTACGAGCCATTTTTTGCTGAAAATCGCTAAATTTGTGGATTTTCTCGAAATTTCCGTACATGGTTGGCTGTTAATCGGTAGTTCTTTCATGATAAAAGGTTCCCCTGATAGGCAAAGTAATGATGGAATACTTTAAGAAGCTTTAGTTACCGTTTGAAGTAAGAAAAATAGGGCTAAAAGGCAGAAAATGACTGAAAATCGACCGAAATTCGAAAATTCAATATTTGCTGGAAATATCGAAGTTTTTACTTTGTAAGTAAGCAAAAACGAGTGGAAACAAGTGTATAGTGCAATACGCAGTATTTTAATTGCATTTTATTGCTTATGGAACAAGGTGCAACGTCATAATATTGGTATTAACGGTTTTGAACAGCCGTTTTCATCGAATTTCGACTGAAACTGAGGAATGACGGCTGTTGGTAAACAATGGGTAGAAAAATACTTTCGTTCCTACTCAGTCGTTTTAATATATTTGAAATGATTTTGTTGGATACACTTTTACAGAATTTTTACGTACGTATGTACAATACGTGGAGAATTTGATGATGTGTTTGACGGTGCGATTCGAGTATTTTATTGAATATCGGAATACTGTTGATAGATGTTTCGTTGTACTTCTAAGTCATTTCCTTTACCTACCGTATTTACTCATCTGGTCATCCATCTCCCCCGTTCATTCACTCATTCACTCACTCACTCACTGGCTCCGTAAAACTGATTCCGGTTCACGGTAACAAAATGGTGTCTACAAATTGGCAGTCCACACTGCACACACTGCAAAGGCTCAGCTTTCATTTTTGAGCAGAACATATAATTTTCGGTGTTATGTACTATTGTTTTCGGGTTTTCATGTACAGTACGTCTCCAATACAAAGCAATAGAATTAAGCATCATTACGCGCCATTTTTATGGTTTTCTGGTAATTCTGAGGCAGAAAAGTTATGATGAGGATAAAGTTAAATTTTCGGTTCCCATAGAATCAGTTCTCGGTCTTTCAAGACACGTCTCCAATACAAAGTAATTAACCTGAAAACGTCGAAATTTCGGTGTTGCGGTGTCATCAAATATATTAAAACGACTGAGTAGAAAACGAAAGTATTTTTCTACTTATTATTTACCAACAACCGTCATTCCTCAGTTTCAGTCGAAATTCGAGGAAAACGGCTGTTCAAAACCGTTAATACCAATATTTTGACGTTGCACCTTGTTCAATAAGCAATAAAATTCAATTAAAATACTGCGTATTGCACTATACACTTGTTTCCACTCGTTTTTGCTTACTTACAAAGTAAAAAAACTTCGATATTTCCAGCAAATATTAAATTCGAATTTTTGTCGATTTTCAGTCATTTTCTGCCTTTTAGCCGTATTTTTCTTACTTCAAACGCCAACTAAAGCTTCTTAAAGTATTCCATCATTACTTTGCCTATCAGGGGAACCTATTATCATGAAAGAACTACCGATTAACAGCCAACCATGTTCGGAAATTTCGAGAAAATCCACAAATTTAGTGATTTTTTGCAAAAAATGGCCCGTAGCTCGAAAAAATGGGGCCTTGTGGGGGGGGGGGGGGGGTAGCACATGACCTTTTTGAAGGTCTACTATGTGGGTATCATCCCTCACACTCGGTTTGTCTGGCTAGATCTGGCAACTTTTTTTATTTCGACATTTATCTCTCCAACTTGACAATTTTTTCAAAAAAAATAATTTTCAAAATTTTTCAGGGTGGATTTCTATATTGAATATTTGATCAAATGCGGTCAAATAATGCTCAAAACACGCGGAATTAAGTCTACTTTCATAAACAGTTATCCATTTATTGATTGGAAGACTCTATCGCTGACGGCCGCCGTTTGAAGTGTCCAGATCGCATGTTGACGCGTGCTCACCTGTCAAAGTCGAAAAATCCGGATATTTCCGGTTTTGAGCAACTTTGAACCAAAAGGTTATAGGGTAATGATACACTACCCTGGTAGGTTCCAAAACGCTATATAACTCGATTTTGGCAAAACTAAAATTTTTTTTTGGAATTTGCACAAAATTCTGCGTCGTTTGAGCTCTAATGGACGCAATTTTCTCTTCTTTCCAGAATGAAAATTTGTCTCTGAAAAAATTTTTTTAAATTTTTTCAACTTGGACAACTTTCCAA
>CAXIWR010000576.1:63416-84535 GCA_964036265.1 Daptonema setosum | reverse complement strand
AACTACAATATGTATTACCTTACGCCCATTCATAGCCGATTCTCAAGCTGTATTCACAAGTTATTTGTGTCCACGGAAAAAATTCACATAAAAAAAGTCCTCGAAAATTCTGGAATTGTGATGACAATTTTGATTTCAAAAATAAAAATTTTCATATAAATTTTTTTTATTTTTTTTACATTTTATAGAAAAGTTCTGCAATGCCACAATGAAGACAACATCAACTATGCGGAGGAATACGAAATCAACTTCGTACGCGCGTGGTCTGTGTCACATTTCGCGTTGCGCGTTTCGCGACATTTCGCCATTCGTGACGTTTTCGGACGTTTGGTTTCGTTTAAATTTCAGTTTCGTTTCGGCTTCGTTTCGACCGATATGTTTACATTCGTGAAGAGGTAAATAGGAAATTTGAGTAATAATTTTTTTACATTCTCAAAGAAAATTCCGTAATGCCACTATGAAGGCAACCACAACTATGCGAATTACAAAATCAACGTATTCCGCTTGTGGTCTGTGTCACATTTCGCGTTGCGCGTTTTGCGTTTCGGGACATTTCCCCATTCGTGACGTTTCAGTTTCGGTTTCGTTCCGGTTCGACCGATATGTTTACTTTCGTAAAGAGTTATGTAAGTAATGTGTTCCGCTGTTATTATTGATGTTTGCTTCATTTTAGCGACCGGTCACGAGTTGTTTTGGCGTTCCGTTTTTGAATAATGAATGTATGGATACTACTAGTGGACGAGAAAGGTAGGAAAAGTGTAATTCCCCTCTCTTTGGCAGTTTCAAGAAGTAGAGTTTGATACTCAAGGTGTATATAAAATGACCTTATTCTGCGAATTCTCTCCTCTTCGGAGAGATTATCCTGCCAACTACATGTACATATCTTGATTAAGTAGATTAACCATTTCTCTTGTAGTATAACAGATTTAAAGTCCACTGATTTCATTGCATTTGTTTGTACATATGCGTCAGAAACATAATTATTGAGGTACCGTATGTACGAAAACAGTGATAATATTTATGAAAAGAGTTGGTCTGAATTTTTTTTCAAGTTTCACTTATCATCATGTTTGTAACGGCTTTTAGGCATACATATATCTAATCTTTGTCGTTCTCCCTTCAGCTTTTCTGAACAAACTGCCCACAAGGCAAGTCGGCCAATTAAAAAGCAACTTGACAATCCTGTCACTAATGAGCAAACTGAATGAGTTATCATAGCCATCAACACTGAATAGTCATCATTGAATTAATTTTGTGAAGCTCATTTTCAACGTTCTCTATTGTTTGAAAACTTGAAGAGGCTGTGACTGTTTTTTCTCATCTGGCAAGTCAGTGTTTTTTGTAATCGAACGTTTTTAATGGAAACGTTTTTCACATATGCAACCACAGGTGCAACGTTTTTATGCTGTCCATATGTCATGTGGAGAACGATTTTTCTCAAAATTTTTATTACCTGTGTACATATGATTTGATTTCAAAGCGTGCGTCAAAGTTTTTCTGAGTAGCAAAAAAATTCGTCATAGGCTATGTACTGAGTCAGTCAGTTAGTCAGTCGCAGTAGTCAGTCGCAGTAGTCAGTCGCAGTCAGTCAGTCAGTCAGTCAGTCAGTCAGTCAGTCAGTCAGTCAGTCAGTCAGTCAGTCAGTCAGTCAGTCAGTCAGTCAGTCAGTCAGTCAGTCAGTCAGTCAGTCAGTCAGTCAGTCAGTCAGTCAGTCAGTCAGTCAGTCAGTCAGTCAGTCAGTCAGTCAGTCAGTCAGTCAGTCAGTCAGTCAGTCAGTCAGTCAGTCAGTCAGTCAGTCAGTCAGTTAGTCAGTCAGTCAGTCAGTCAGTCAGTCAGTCAGTCAGTCAGTCAGTCAGTCAGTCAGTCAGTCAGTCAGTCAGTCAGTCAGTCAGTCAGTCAGTCAGTCAATCAGTCAGTCAGTCAGTCAGTCAGTCCGTCAGTCAGTCAGTCAATCAGTCAGTCAGTCAGTCAGTCCGTCAGTCAGTCAATCAGTCAGTCAGTCAGTCAGTCAGTCAATCAGTCAGTCACTGTAGTATTCAATCGGAGTTCCAACGTGATTCTCTATTTTACCCGCATCTGTTTTGATGGCTTCAAGCTGTTTCACTATGTGCCATAACCAAGTATAAAAAGCTTCCGCTTCTTATGGCTTTGGTGCCTGGGCCCGCCGCTGCTGAGAAATGTGAGACAATATACATTCGGGAATATGAACGTTAAAGTAAGCTTTACGTGGGCGTTGCTGAATCAGAACGGAGTATACAACTGGGAAGTTGGTGCCACATTTACTCTTGTAAATTTTGCAACATTTATTTTTGTATACTTTGCAACGTATTATTTTGTATATTTTGTAACAAATATTTTTTTTTTATTTTTTTTAATAAATGTCGAAATTAATAATATTGTACATACATCCAGGAATATGAACGTTGAAGTAAGCATTATGTGGCCGTTTCTGAGACTCAGCTACAGTATACAAAGTTGGCGCAACAGATTTTTTTGTATTTATTTATAATTATTTATTTTTGCAACATTTATTTCTTGTATTTTAAGCAACATAAACATATTTGTTTGACATTCAAGTTGGGCGACATTATATGTATTTTTTATTGTGTAACTCAAATCGAAGTATTTTTAATGTGTGAGTCAAATCTTCTCCATAAAAAAATTATGTAATAAACAAAACCGCGACATTATATGTACATTCGGGAATATGGACGTTAAAGTAAGCATTCTGTGGACGTTTTTGAAACTGGCTGGACTATACGAATGTAAAGTTGGTGCAACAAATTTTTTATCTGTATGTGAAATAGGAAAAACATTGTTTTCCCTCGATAACATGATTTTTCCTGAGTTTTGTATCAATGAAGATATCGTGCAATGAAATCCTTTCAAGTTGAATAAAGTGAACAGCCCCTTCAAAGGAATGTATCCCACGCTATCTTCATCGACAGCAAATTTGCAATCTGCTCATTGGGAAGTTTATGGAGAATAAACGCACGTTTTTGGAACATTCTTTCGTTGTCGTTTATATTTTATGAGCCAAACGAAGTCGCAGAGACAATCTGGTAGGAACCGGTGGTGTTTCGTACATATCTCTGAACGTGACCAGACGCAAAGGAAGTCCGCAGACTAACCGCTGTAAGCTCTGTGCCACCATCTGTGCTTCTACATTTGCTGGAAAAATTCCACGTTGCTTTTAGATTCTTTCAACAATCTCAGTTTTCAATTAAAGGAGCATTGTGTTGCATTAAATTTGATTTAGTTCTAGAAGTCGATTGTTGGATTTTCTTTCTTATTTCCTTCAGTTTTTATATGTATTTGTATGAACTTATTGAAAAAGTTGAAGTTTTTTATTAAATCGGAATCCGGTTTTTAGTATCCGAATCTCTGAACGTGACCAGACGCAAAGGAAGTCCGCAGGTCTAACCGTTGTAAGCTCTGTGCCACCATCTGCGCTTCTACATTTGCTGGAACAATTCCAGTAATTTGCTTTTACGTAATTTCAAAGTTTTTCTTCATAACATAGATTTTTTTTCACAAGTTTGCAGTTTTTCTTCATAATTGACACAATTTTGTTCAGTTTAAGACTGTATTTAATGAAGAATTCGGTTTGTAGTAACCGATTTTTTACACATCGGTTTTCCAAGGAAGGTTTTCAATGTGTTGCGAGTCACCGAACATGACGTGATCAGACGCAGAGGTAGTTCACAGGACCAACCGCTGTAAAATCTGTGCCACCATCTGTGCTTCTACATTCGCTGGAACAATTCCACGTTGCTTTGACGTCAGCCAGTGGCGGACGAGTCAACTTCTAAACTGAGATAAATGTTTTCAAAAGGGGCAATTCTGATCCAAGGGCTTTCTGAGGCCATCTTAGGTACCTAATAGGCATCTTAGGCACCCGAAGAAAAAGTTACAGCTTTTTGGAATCACTAGAGATAATGATATTTTCGTTATTTCTCCCTTCCTCATTTGCCACTGAAGAGGTCAGTCATCTTACACTCTTAACACGGCAGGATGTTGCTTTTGCTTGGCGTCAGCAGAGTGTTTTCGTATTTGGGATTGTTTTTTTTTTCATTTTCACGTCACGTAAATGGTTATACGAAACAATCAAATTCGTTCTTTCACCATGATGTTTCATGTCCGAACTTTGAGAATCTGGTTCTGCCTATTCCAGAAGGTGGTCTGACTATTGTAGAACTTGAGAAACTCGATTCTGACGATGCGATTTCAAATTAATCCGGAAAGTTCGTCCCTCACAGAAAAACTACCTTTATACATACTGTACATATCTCTCCATCTTGGTAGCGAAATTCCAAACCCCACAAATTTTCCTAGAATTTTTACTAAACGCCAAAATTTTCTGTCATCAAAAATTCATTCCATATGAAGTTTTACTGTCCGTTAACCCTCGATTACCTATCGTAAGGCTGGCTTGTTTGAGCGGTAGCGAGGACAAGCGCGTCAGGCCCGCGCAGCGGTGGTTTTTCAGTGGTTATTATCGTTGGTATGCACAAACAAAACTTCGTATGTGGGAAAAAATCTAGGAAAATTTTTGGGTTCTGGAAATTCGTTCCTTGGCAGTAGTGTCATTTGGTCAGCTTGGTCCAAGTATCCACCCGATTTCATAATATGCCACAATATCAGACGTTTGAAGCACTTGGTGTGAAGGCACTAGCGGACGGGGAAAGAACAAAAAAGTGGATCTCCCCGCACTTTGGCATTTTTGAAAAGTAAACTTTTTCCTCAAGATGTAGGTGAACTGCCCTGAAAACTACCAATTTTCCCCTCTTTGACGAAAGTCCCCTCACTTCGGAAAATTAGCTCGTCCACCAGTACTTGGAGGTTCGAACAAACGTTGATTTATAGCTTAACCGATGTTGCATTACTGACTGGCCAGTCTTGGCATTGGAAGGAAGTGAAGGAACACTTCCCAAATCTGGCAATGTTCACAAACTCTTCTCCGTAAAACCCTTCAAGTTTTCGAAATGTCCAGACAGACATTGGTTGCATGTATGTATCTATTGCAATTACCTTTGTGCTCACATGTATCCAGTCCAGTCAGATAATTGACCAATAAAGCGATAATGATGAGATATTTTTGGTATAAGTGTTCTTTTATCTATTTTTAAACTCAGTAACGTGCTCACATTTACTTTTCATTTAAAGTAAATTCAATGTAATTTCGAAGGGAATTCAATGTAATTTCGAATCCTGAATTTGTGAGACTGATTTTAAGTGAGTAAACCCAATGAAATCTGAAGCTGGACTTCTTAACGAAAAACAGGTATCTGGAAATTTTGAACTTTTCTATTACAACTTAGATGACAAACCTAAAGGATATTAAAATGAACCCATTGCAGGACAGAAATTCATATTTTTTTTACATATTTAATGATTTCAGTTCAAAGAGAAGTCTTGCTGTTCATATTTCATCAAGGGACTCTCAGCAAAACCCCGCTGACTCACTGTTGTGTACTTCAAGATACACCATCGTAAACTCTTCCCACATAGGCCATCCCAGATTCGCAATTTACGACCGAATTTCAACAGGTTCTCAGGTTTATTACTCAGAGATCTAGACACTTCTTCTCTTCATATATGTATTTACATACTTAATGTAAATTGTAATAGATTGTAAGTTCTAGAACACATACTACTTTTGCTGCGAACGCAATTGTTTTTTCGGAAATAACAAAAAAGGTTTAGATATTGTGGTACAAATTTATTCTAGGAGAATTTTCCAGATCTGCAATCTGGGGTTCTTCCATATGGATGTTCAAGCATGGAAAGACTTACTGAGGTTCCGAGTACGGTGCTATTTCAAATGCAGTCTTCCAATCCTTCATGAATGCTTTATGAATGCCTTATGAATGTCTTATGAATGTCTTATGAATGCATTATGAATGCCTTATGAATGCTTTCTGAATGCTTTGTGAATGTCTTATAAATGCCTTTAAATTCATTACGATTGCCTCATGAATGCCTCAGTCATGAATGCCTTATGAATGCCCTTAAGAATGCCTTATGAATGCATTACGAATGATCTTATGAATGCCTTAGAATGCCTTGTGAATACAGTACCTTATGAATGCCTTATGAATGCCTTATGAATGCCTTCTGAATGCATTATGAATGCCATCTGAATGCATTAGGAATGCTTCTGAATGAGTCCGATCATCTTCTGGGCGTTAGACATTTACATAACAGATGTTCTACGAATTATTACTCCCGAATTCATTGTGGTATTGCCATAACAAGCTACTACACTGACTGACTGACTGACTGACTGACTGACTGACTGACTGACTGACTGACTGACTGACTGACTGACTGACTGACTGACTGACTGACTGACTGACTGACTGACTGACTGACTGACTGGCTGACTGACTGACTGTGACTGACTGACTGACTGACTGACTGACTGACTGACTGACTGACTGACTGACTGACTGACTGACTGACTGACTGACTGACTGACTGACTGACTGACTGACTGACTGACTGACTGACTGACTGACTGACTGACTGACTGACTGACTGACTGACTGACTGACTGACTGACTGACTGACTGACTGACTGACTGACTGACTGACTGACTGAGAAACTGACCCCCATATCACAGAAACTTTTGGCATTGGGTGCCTAAATTGGTGCATCTTTATGCAAGAAAACTTTGAAGTTCTATAACTCACGTGAGAATTGGTTTCAAATTGAAAACTTTTGTTCAGAGGTGAGATCGTCTATTTTTACACATGAGAAAAATAAGAAACTCAAAACAAACACAATAGAATGCATTGAAAATGGTATGGCAAAACTTTATGCACTGCTGCTTATGACAAATTCGTCCTTTGGCACCTGGTCTCGGAGCGAAAACTGAGTGCGATATAAAATGCATGTTTTTTTCCAATTAAATGTTTTTACTTTGAGTTTTTCGTGATTGCATTATGAGGAAAAAAACGAACTTTCATCTGAAAAAAGTTTCTTTAATTTTAACCGATTATATCGTGAGTTATAGAACTTCAAGTTTTTTGCATAAAGATGCACCAAATTAGGCACCCAATGCCAAAAGTTTCTGTGATATGGGGGTGAGACTTGACAGCGCCAATGTTAAATTCTTCTCGAATCCCTTCTAACGTCTGTGAAAAGTTCAAGAAAGAATTACTGGAATACATTCCTGTTAGTTTGCATTTCGAAATTCCGAGGCTTGGTGACGTCGTGACGTTACTTATACGTCGTGACGTGAGTTATACGTCGTGACGTGACTTATACGTCGTGACGTGACTTATACGTCGTGACGTGAGTTATACGTCGTGACGTGTCTTATACGTCCTGACGTTACTTATACGTCGTGACGTGACTTATACGTCGTGACGTGACTTATACGTCGTGCGTGACGTGTACGTCGTGATTTCACATACTATTATTTAGATGTGCCAAAAAATATACGACCTCATAATCTAAAAAATATACAACCTCATCCGTTAAATACAGAGTGAGTGAGTGAGTGAGTGAGTGAGTGAGTGAGTGAGTGAGTGAGTGAGTGAGTGAGTGAGTGAGTGAGTGAGTGAGTGGGTGAGTGAGTTAGTGTATGTATGTCGGTGAGTCGTATGATATTGGTCCGAAACGCCTGTTAGGAAATATCAAAATAGTGTAAATTAACCTAAAAAAGTCAGTAAAATTCATTAAAGCTCACGTTTTTTTGTGTTGCGTTATCAATTTTACATTATATCTAAATGATATCTTTATACAATTTGCGAATTTTAGTTTGTTTAGTAA
Organism: Daptonema setosum; assembly: GCA_964036265.1. Classification (NCBI taxonomy): domain Eukaryota; kingdom Metazoa; phylum Nematoda; class Chromadorea; order Monhysterida; family Xyalidae; genus Daptonema; species Daptonema setosum. The sequence continues at coordinate 76,755 of CAXIWR010000576.1, read as the reverse complement.
TTAAAATACCAGTTGTTTCAAAGACTGCAGTTATAATTTTGCCATTTTATCAGAGATATTGTAGTTTCACTTGTGTTTCTTGGACAATACCAATCTTGGACAATACCAATCTTGGACAATACCAATCTTGGACAATACCAATCTTGGACAATACCAATCTTGGACAATACCAATCTTGGACAATACCAATCTTGGAGAATAGCCGATGAACATCACTGTCATATCTGCCTTCATATATAGCCCATCCAGAGTTTCTTGTAAGCCAAACTCTTTTTGGCGTGCAGTTTAAATTTAAATCGGGTTTTGGCGCGCTTTCCAAATTTTCAAGAAATAAAATCTTTTTCACATAACATTTCGGACAACGTACAAAAAAACAACATACATACATACAACATACATTTGCGCTTTTATTTTGTTGCACACGTGCGTAACCGGCCACAAAGTTTATTTTTGATACCGAGAAACCCTGAACAAGCTTTATTAATTATGCCACGATTCACGGTCCATCATCTTTGTGGCACAACAAGTTTTCATGAGATAACTGATGCCATGGAATCAAAGAAGAATAGTTCCTGTAATCAATGTTAAGTAGAATGTGGTTGACTAGGATATTCCATTGGGATATGGAAGTACTCTTCAAACGGATCCCATCTCCGCGCTCCGCGCGGTGCTAACGGCTTTTCCGAGCAGGCTTTTCATTGTTTGAATGACAACTTCTTATTTATTAAATGAATCATTATTCTTTGATTCTTTGGCGTCAGTTGACTTATGGGAAAGTTTCAGAAAAAGTGGCGGCAGTTGACTCGAAAAGTGTGGCTGCAGTTGGCAGTGGCGGCAGTTGACCGATCCCCGTTTTAACGGGTGGATTCGGACGAATGAAGTTGTAATGTTTAATTATATACATAGTTCTTTGATATGTTTCTCTTTGATTATTATAATTACGTAGTTAGTTCGAAAAATTTAGTTGAAATTCAGCCATTTCAACAGAAACACTGATTTATGTTTGTAATTTTAGAACAGATCATAGTCAATGAACATGTCACATATTGTTTAGTTGAACCACGATTTACAACCCCATCCTCTTTGTGGCATAATAAATAATAAGTGGCACATTTGGTCGAATGAAGTTGCAATGTGTAATTATATACATAGTTCTTTGATATGTTTATTTTTAGTTAATGTAGTTACATAGTTATTTCTACGATTGTAGTTGACAGTAAGCAATTTTAGGAACCAGGAACACTGATTTCGTTTGTGAAGTTTTACACCTGCGGATGAATGAAGTTGCATCGTGTGTTTAAAGAAAAAATTCCTAAAAAGAGTCATAATCATCTTTTTAAGAACTTTTCTGTGTGTAAAACCGTTTCATCAACCCCAAATTGCTGCTTTCAACCGCCAATTTCAGGGTGAGGGAAAGGTTTTACACAGAAAATGTCCCAAAAAAAGCGTAACCAAAAAATTCGACTATAGTAATTTCGTTGGTTAAGTTTTAGACAACGAGTATTCATTGAACATCAATGTCACATTTGCCTTCGCATAACAGTTGTGCCACGATTTACAACCCCATCATCTTTGTGGCGTAATACGTTATGAGTGGCACGATTGGATGAAAGAAATTATGTACCTACAAAATTTGACTGAGTAATAAATAATTCTCATTTGCTATCGAGTTACGACTAGAAAACTGAAATGTTAAATTTGCTATTTTAAAAAATGAGTGACAGCCATTTCGTTTCATTTCTGTTTTTTTTCAGATATCAATCAACAGTCAACACCTAGATGACTAATGCCACCATATTTTATATTAAGGGAACGGCCTAGCGGCCGTCCCTTGATAATTGTGGCCCGATTTATGACTTTGCATCCATTGTGGCACTATCCTTACACACAGAGAATAGTCTCAAAATTCACCGACAAAAATTTTGTTAACTAAGTCAAAATTAGTCTCTTAAGCTGTTGCGAATTTGTATAACTGAAGTTCGAATATTTCACGACAAATGCGACAAATTCACGGATTTTTTATAAGACTCTTGACACACACCCTAAATTAAAAATTTGAAATTAACATGCCTGGCTAAAAAAATTACAAAAAACAAACAAAAAATAGTGTGCTTGAAATTTTTTTACAATAAAACTGTCCCGACAATGTCATGGAAAACTGTCGCGAAATATTCGAACCTCAGTTATACATGTATCTCTGAATCACCATATCCAATCCATCGAAACAGATGGTGCATCCTATTCCCTTCCTCACACAATCTCGGTTGATTCATCGCTGAATAACTTCGTCAAAATGTGACAACCGATCGCAGTATATAATGGTTGTCTCATAGAACAATCTTTCAGTGAAGGAAAAACGTCACAACCAGATTGTTCGTGGGAAAGCCTTCGAAATCACAATTAATATAAGTTCGAAAAATGGTTTACATTTAAATCAAGTCTCCAAATCCACTGTGAACACCACAGAATTGTATCATTTCAGCGTGGTGTGTTATTGGAACACAAAATGGATGATCTTTCTCAGCCGCCCGTAGTGACATGAAAGAGTGCACGTATTGGCGCGTAGTAATTTCAATATTTCATAACACCAGATTATTGGTGGGTAAGTCTTTGAAATCACCATTAATATAAGTAAAAAATGGCGCGTATTTAAATTCAGTCATCTAATCCACTGTGAACACCGTAGAATTGTATCATTTCAGCGTGGTGTGTTATTGGAACGTGAAATGGATGATCTTTCTCAGCCGCCCGTAGTGAAATGAAAGAGTGCACGTACTGGCGCGTAGTAATTTCAATATTTTATAACACAAGATTATTGGTGGGAAAGTCTTCGAAATTGCCATTGGGATAAACTCAAAAAATGGCGCCTACATATTTAAATTGAATCTAGTTTACTAATGCACTGTGAACAAATCATTTCAGCGTGGTGTGTTATTAGAACGTGCAGATACTGAAACTGACGCACCATCATAGACGTGCGTAGTGAAATGAATGAGTGCACGTACGGGCGCGTAGTAATTTCAATATTTTATAACACCAATAACTTCCCATTTTATCGTTTTTGAAATCGCCGAAAAAATGTCGCAAGTTCATATTCAGTCTCATAATCCACTGTGTAAACCCTAGAATTGTATCAAGTCAGCGCGCTGGCGGACGAGTCTAACTTCCAAAAGGAGGGGAATCTCTCCAAAGAGGGAGGATTTGGCAGAAATTAGACCATCTTACCTTAACCTTAAGGAAGAAACTATATTTTTTGAAAATGCCAAAGAGGGGGGAATTCCACTTTTTAGTTTTTTCCTCGTCCGCTAGTATTCCAGCGCGGTGTGTTATTGCAATGTGCCATCAGCAGAAATTATGGCCCATCTTAGCCGCCCGTAGTGAAATGAATTAGTGCACGTTCTGGCGCGTAGTAATTTCAATATTCAGTAACAGCGGATAGAAACCCATTTTATCGTTTTTGAAATCGCCGAAAAAATGACGCATATTTTTTAATCAAATCCTAAACTCCATTGTGAACCCCGTAGAATTGTATAATTTCAGCGCGTTGTGTTATTGGAACGTGGCATCCGCAGAATTGATGTTCCATCTTAGCCGTCCGTAGTGAAATGAATTAGTGCACGTTCTGGTGCGTAGTAATTTCAATATTCAGTAACACCGGATAGCAACCCATTTTATTGTTTTTGAAATCGCCGAAAAAATGACGAATATTTTTTAATCAAATCCTAAACTCCATTGTGAACCCCGTAGAATTGTATAATTTCAGCGCGTTGTGTTATTGGAACGTGGCATCCGCAGAATTGATGTTCCATCTTAGCCGTCCGTAGTGAAATGAATTAGTGCACGTTCTGGTGCGTAGTAATTTCAATATTCAGTAACACCGGATAGCAACCCATTTTATTGTTTTTGAAATCGCCGAAAAAATGACGCATATTTTTTAATCAAATACAAAACTCCATTGTGAACCCCGTAGAATTGTATTATTTCAGTATGTTGTGTTATTGGAACGTGCCATCAGCAGAATCGATGGGCCATCATAAACGCGCGTAGTGAAATGAATGAGTGCACGTACGGGCGCGTAGTAATTTGTAGTAACACCAGATGAATAACACTCTTCCATCAATGTTGTATACTCTACCACTGCCTTCGCGAGATTTGCGTTATAGCTTATACAGGTTTTATGGGTAGTCAATTATTTTTGGCGCGTAGTTTGAATTCAAATCTGTTTCAGGCGCATGTTCAATGACAATACAGCTGGAAAACATACTAACATGGCACTCAGTTCTTTGCATATGAGCGTAGGCGATGACTGAAAACTCAGAGCAATACGTTATGGTCTGTGTATCTCACCAGGTTTTGATCCTAGAACCTCCGGATTACCAGTCCGACGCCCTAACCACTAGACTAGACAGGCAACAAACACATTGATCAGTAAAACATTGCTTGTTTTGATATCGCAAATGAAAAAAGTATAATATCACTTGTTTTCTAACCAATATTGTTGAACACACTGAATTTATTTTGCTTTATAAAAATTTCTATCCCCCGTATGTATTTCGTTTCTAACCGATTTCAATCGATAATTGCTGATCCTGGACTGTTAGAAGTCAAAAAAAAATTTCAGGTAATAACCTCGCTTTTTCGATGGACTAAAATGACACGGAAACATCGATGTATTATATTTATCATTTACTGTAATTTCGGGATAATGGAATATAGGCTGCAGAAATGATTACGCGAATACGTACGATAAGACTTTTCCGCGCGTGAAATGCGCGGATGGACTGTAACTGCGATTTCGTTTCATAAAATGTTTTCTGAAGACACAAACGGAAGAAACAGTTGTCCCTAAGCAGTTTTCATTCGAATAATTTCACTTTTTGCCCTTCAACATGGAAGGAAAACGCTCGCCGCCCAATAAACATCATCCGCCGCCCAATTGCTACGCCCAATGAGCATCAAGCAAGTGGCCAGGAAGAAGTAACGCGCCTTTCATCTTTGCAGAATTCATTACAGTGACCCATAAACCAATTATGGTGAATGAGTTCTCTTACTAAAGACAGAGCTCTATCAAAAAAACGTAAAAAATTACACTTCATTCGACAATCCATTTCGCGCGCGGAAAAGTCTTATTTACACGTATTCGCGTAATCAAATATGCAGCCTATAGAAAGGTGTTACACGAAGTTCCACGTCTGGCAACCATTTTTTATTGTTGGGTTGTCTCATCCGGAATAAGATTTTGCCAGGTTCTAGTCACGAATGGTGCTTGCCATAGGCATATCAGCCATCAGGTTTTTGTTTTACCGTCCTCGTATTTTTATTTGTTCACGACTATGTACATTCCTATGCCACACTAGTTGTGAGGAAGCAAAAAAACCCTAAAAAGACTTCTTAAAAAGTATTGAACCTGAATGAGAGTGGAAAATGAGTTCTTCAATCGTTGGTGTTTTCGAATCGTTGGTATCTTTTCCTGAGGTGTAAACAAAAAAAACCTCTAAACTGTCGATCGTGGCTTCGGTGCTTCGTAAGTAAAAAACCCGTCGTTGGTGGTCGGTCTAGCAGAGCTTGTAACGATGTAATGGGAAAGCTTTTTCCCAGCATCTAGCCAAGTACCTTCTATAGGGTGGACAATTGGTTATTAGAATGGCCACAAAAAGGTAATCAGTGTTTCCCCTATAAATCTGAATCTTGGATTTTGTGCTTAATTTCGGATTTTAACGGAATTGGATGTTTTAGAAGAAAACAAGAAAAATTAATTTCTGTGAATCCAAATTCCAAAATTAAAAACTCGAATTTTGGATTCACAGAAAATTTTATTTTCATATTTTTTCTTGTTTTTTTTTACAAAAACGTTGAAATTTAAAATAGACCTCAAAATCCAAGATTCAGTTTTATAGGGGAAACACTGGTTACCTTCTGTGGCCATTCTAATAACCAATTGTCCACCCTATATGTACTTTTATTTGTTTACGATTACCTGTGCCACATCCATTGTAACGACGTCAAAAAACCCGAAATGAGACGCCTTGAAAAGTGTATCCATTTCAGACTATCGGCTTTGAACCGGAATGAGAGGGGAACATGAATTCTTCAACCGTTGTTGGTTCCGAATGGTTGGAATTTTTTTCCTGGGGTGTAAGTAAAAACTTCAAGCTGCCGGTCGCCCTTCGTTGGTGGCTGGTTCGTCAGAGCTATTTAGCGTAATGTGAAATCCTTTTCCTAGCATTCTGCCGAGTATGTACCTTCTTTGTCTTTTTATTTTTTCACGAATACCTGTGCCACGTCGGTTGTAACGACGTCAAAAAACCCAAAATGAGATGCCTTGAAAAATGAAACCTCTGAAGAGAGGGGAATCTTTTCAAAGATTGGGGAATCCGCATTTCTCAGGCCATTTTACCTACATTTTAGGGAACAAATTCTAATTTTTGAAACCGTAAAGAAGGGTAATCCCACTTTTGCCTCCTCTTCTCGTCCGCTAGTGAGCCGGACTAGACCAGAATGACTAGCGGACGAGAAAGGAGGAAAAATTGAAGTTTCCCCTTTTTGATTGGTTACAAAATGTGGAATTATCCTTGAAGGTAAAAGCCATTAACCTGCTGATTCACCTGTGAGATTTGCCTTCCATTGGGCAATGATGATGGGCTCTTTCGCCGTTGGCTAGAAAACATTTCCCCTTCGTTGTGGTCTCCTGAATGACCGACGACACTTCTGGTGCCACTTATGTGTGGTGCTCACGTGTGGTATGCTTTCAGTCAGCACCTGAATAGCGGACCAGAAGGGTGGGAAAAGTGGAATTTATCCTCTTCGGCGATTTAAAAAAAGTGGAACTTGTTTCCAAAAGGTATAGGATCTGAAAACTTCCAATTCTCATTCTCACTATTTGACGAAATTCCCTCCCTTTGAAGGTTCAGCTCGTCCGCCAGTACAGCACCTCGTTTACTTTACTCAAAAGATGATAACTCGGAAACTTTAATGCGCGCCAAAATCATGTTTGAATTCAAATTGCGCGCCAATAACTTTCTGAGCAGCACAAAATAATGGACGAGCTATATGTCCGTATATCCAGAAACACCGTCACTTTTCGTGCCACTTTTTTGTTGTGTTCACGAGTGTTAGTCATTATGGCGTCTTTCAATCACTCGAAAATTTTAATGCGCGCCAAAATAGTGTTTGAATTTTAAATAAACCGCCAAAAGTTTTCTGTGCTGCACAAAACAATGGACGAGCTATATGTGCGGGTATCCAAAATGACACTTTTCGTGCCACTTTTGTGTTGTGGTCCCGTGTGTTATTATGGCTTCTTTCAGTCAGCACTAAGCATAATGACTCATCAACATTTTCGGTCAACAGGTTTTTGTTCATTCAAAAAAATACTGCTTCGTATTGGCTGACACACATAGCTGAATACACGGATCTAATTCACCTATTTTTCATTAGTATCATTAACATGAAACACATAATAATAATTCATAAGATACAAAATCATATTATTAATTCTAGCTACATAACTTACATAACTATCATATTTTCAGCTGGATTAAAGAACCAATTATGCTATGAGACGATGAACATTTTAAACTAAAAAATTCATTATTGCAGTTTGGTGGCAGAAGATACCAATACGCTGAATTTTATCCGCGAGAAGCATGATCTCAGACCATTCACATGCATTTTATTTATTTGTGAATTCGATTTGTTTTTTCTAAATTTATTTACATCTGGTCTTGAATAACTTCTAAATTGATAAAAGCTCCATTCTTAACCACCCACTGTTTTCTTCCATAATTTCAGATCAATTAAATCCGATTGTGGTATGGCCAGTCTGCTTATTTTGCTACCACAACGTAACGGCCGGTAACGATAACTACAAAACAGAAATCTGCTCGACTAATTTCGGAAATATTACTAAGGTCCACAAAAATCAATTCATCATCAAATACAGATCACCAATAAAACACCCGTCCGTATTCGCAAAATTTATATCGGAACTCCTCAGTCATCAATACTAAAAACCATTACCATTTCAACATACAGTGGCGGTCATTGAAATAGGGACACCCAAATTTTTTCGGTTTTCTCATGTATTTTATTTTCCTGTTACGCCTAATTAACTGTAAACCGTCTGAGTTTATGTCCAATGCTACTGCTAACTTGTTAGCCTAAAAATTAAAGGGCTAATCGCAGCGGGTGGTCTTTTACAGTGGTATCGGCGCACGTACCACCAAGGTCGATTTAGCGGTACACCAGTTGTTTGTGATTTTAGGGGTGTCATTAACAGGTGTGAGACTTTCCAAGTAAGATTAAAGTCGTTTAATATGGTTCGGCTTAGTTTTGCATTTTGTTATTCATCAAACAAGCATGTTCTGAACACCATCGTTCGCGATCGGATGATCTCCGGTCACCAGCGTCGTTAACCTTTATGCAGTCATTCAAACCTCTTTGAATTTAATTAGGATACTCCAGTTAGTTTGCAAGTTGTTGTTTGCGAGCTTAAAAGCCGTAAACAAGCTTTAATTCGGTAGGGGAGCGCCCATTAACCCCGAGCTCCGCGGGCCGGTGCTTGCACGGCGCCGTGTCGGCGCTACGTTTCGTGCGATTGCAGACTGTTCAGGCACTTTTATTAGCTCTATTGTTATGTCAGTTCAACTTCACAAGCCAGGGATTGTTATACAACACCACCCGATCCCTAATCGTCTTCTACTCGCCACCTGACAACGAGAACGGTCATCGTTACATAACCGGAGTTTGACTGCAGCAGTCGTTCGTGATAAAATGACTGCCCATTTCAATGTGAACGTTTGTTATAGCAATGTAAAGGGTGGTCTGCCTGCTCTGGTGCTTATGGGTTACGTTTATCACGATAAACTGTTGATTGCATTGATTAACCGACATTATTCGCTCCCCTGATAAAAAGCATTCAATATTGAGCAAAATCGCCGATGACAGTTGGCGGTATGAGCCGGGCAGTCAAGCCGTGATATGCTAGGATCTGAAAAATAATGGTACGTCTATCATTCCCCTTACATCACATAAACATCTTAACCCACTGCTCTTCTTATAAAGAACGGTATAACAGAAACAAACAGGGGAACACCCCTAAAAACGACCTTGGTTGCGCGTGCGCCGATACCCCTTTCCGTCTCCCGACTATGGGATTCCTTGTTATAATGAAGATCACACGTTTTGCAACAATTGATCACCAACATTTTGCACTAATTGAAACGTTTTCCGAGCCAAATAACACAATACGAAAACACAAAAACGTGAAAAACATGAAATTTTAAGGTGTCCCTATTTCAATGACCGCCACTGTAGCAGATCATTCATATTCGCCAAATCAACAAAAAAAACACAATCACAATCCGATTGTGAAAAACTACAAAAACTGTAACTGTGGAACATCATTCAATGAATGGCCATCGGTGGTAAGATTATGGTGATCAACAAGCAGTCGATGTCGAAAAACGTGGATAAGAGTCAGGCGAATCAGTGGGATTGGCCGCTGTCACATACGGACGATTTTGTTGACGTTAGTGTTGTTGTTGTTGTTGTTGTTGTTGTTGTTGTTGTTGTTGTTGTTGTTGTTGTTGTTGTTGTTGTTGTTGTTGTTGTTGTTGTTGTTGTTGTTGTTGTTGTTGTTGTTGTTGTTGTTGTTGTTGTTGTTGTTGTTGTTGTTGTTGTTGTTGTTGTTGTTGTTGTTGTCGTTGTTGTTGTTGTTGTGACGATACAAAAAGGTGGATAACAGTCAGGCGAATCAGTGGGATTGGCCGTTGTCACATACAGACGATTTTGTTGACGTTAGTGTGTTGTTGTTGTTGTTGTTGTTGTTGTTGTTGTTGTTGTTGTTGTTGTTGTTGTTGTTGTTGTTGTTGTTGTTGTTGTTGTTGTTGTTGTTGTTGTTGTTGTTGTTGTTGTTGTTGTTGTTGTTGTTGTTTTTGTTGTTGTGTTGTTGTTGTTGTGACGATACAAAAAGGTGGATAAGAGTCAGGCGAATCAGTGGGATTGGCCGTTGTCACATACGGATGATTTTGTTGACGTTAGTGTTGTTGTTGTTGTTGTTGTTGTTGTTGTTGTTGTTGTTGTTGTTGTGGTTGTTGTTGTTGTTGTTGTTGTTGTTGTAGTAGTTTTTATTGTTGTTGTTGTTGTTGTTGTTTTTGTTGTTGTGTTGTTGTTGTTGTTGTTGTTGTTGTTGTCGTTGTTGTTGTTGTTGTGACGATACAAAAAGGTGGATAACAGTCAGGCGAATCAGTGGGATTGGCCGCTGTCACATACGGACGATTTTGTTGATGTTAGTGTTGTTGTTGTTGTTGTTGTTGTTGTTGTTTTTGTTGTTGTTGTTGTTGTTGTTGTTGTTGTTGTTGTTGTTGTTGTTGTTGTTGTTGTTGTTGTTGTTGTTGTTGTTGTTGTTGTTGTTGTTGTTGTTGTTGTTGTTGTTGTTGTTGTTGTTGTTGTTGTTGTTGTTGTTGTTGTTGTTGTTGTTGTTGTTGTTGTTGTTGTTGTTGTTGTTGTTGTTGTTGTTGTTGTTGTTGTTGTTGTTGTTGTTGTTGTTGTTGTTGTTGTTGTTGTTGTTGTTGTTGTTGTTGTTGTTGTTGTTGTTGTTGTTGTTGTTGTTGTTGTTGTTGTTGTTGTTGTTGTTGTTGTTGTTGTTGTTGTTGTTGTTGTTGTTGTTGTTGTTGTTGTTGTTGTTGTTGTTGTTGTTGTTGTTGTTGTTGTTGTTGTTGTTGTTGTTGTTGTTGTTGTTGTTGTTGTTGTTGTTGTTGTTGTTGTTGTTGTCGTTGTTGTTGTTGTTGGTGTTGTTGTTGTTGGTGTTGTGGTTGTTTATTTAGGGCTTTTTGCAGGTCATCAGCAATGATGAGAAGTTTGAAGTACAGCTCGAAGTGCAGTTATTCAAACCAAATGAGATTTCCGTGAGGGTGTGTGCTGAAGAATTGGTAATTTCGTGTAGGTCCGAGCCCGACCCTAAAGAATACAAGATGTTCGGTCGAGAGGTCAGTGACTGATTGACTCACTTACGCACTCACTCACTCACTCACTCACCCACTCACTCACTCACTCACTCACTCACTCACTCACTAACTCACTCACTCACTCACTCACCCACTCACTCACTCACTCACTCACTCACTCACTCACTCACTCACTCACTCACTCACTCACTCACTCACTCACTCACTCACTCACTCACTCACTCACTCACTCACTCACTCACTCACTCACTATTTCACTCACTCACTCACTCACTCACTCACTCACTCACTCACTCACTCACTCACTCACTCACTCACTCACTCACTCACTCACTCACTCACTCACTCACTCACTCACTCACTCACTCACTCACTCACTCACTCACTCACTCACTCACTCACTCACACGTCCACAGGTGCATCGCGCCTATCGCTTACCCCGCGATGTGGATACGCTGACGCTCAAAACCACCCTCCAGAAAGGTCGACTCTGTATTTCGGCGAAAAAGAAGCAACCTTCCACCGAATTAAAGGATAAAAAATAAAACTTTTTTTATCTTTTTATTAAATCAAATAATGTTTTATATAATGTATTAAAAATGTGTATTGTATGAACAGCTGCAACAGCTCAATTAGGGAATTTCATGGAACCCCACAAAATGTTTTCGGATTCTGGTTTTTCTCATCCAAAAGGCATTTTCATTTCTTCGTCTGCATTCGTTCAGTGAATTTCCAGATTTGACACTATTGTGGCTGTTGATAGATACGTTCGGTTAAATATCTTCCGATCCGAGTGGAAATCTCAAACTTTACCCTGGCAGAAAAGGCCGGATGCAAATCACCAGATAAGAAATTCAGATAAAAACTTCAAAATTTTTATTCTTGCATAGTGGAAAATTCCCTCCCAGATTTTTTTCTTAAATACGGCATTCGGTGCATGGAAAATTTTAACATTTTGAATTTTGAATATTTTCACTCCGGAGAAAATATCATCCGCCATTCTATGTTTTGATTTATATTCCTCGACGAAGTCAATTTGATGTTTTGATGATTCCGTATGATATTCTGAAAACCAATGCAGTTGATATTTCTATGGTAGACAAACTTAAAAAAAAGTGATTTGCTAAGCGGTTGGATTTCTGGATAATTATATTTTTCTTAAAGAATTAAGAATTCAGAATAAATACTCAATACTGAAAGATATTTCCGTACATTCTATGTATCTACCGCCTAAGCTATCACTACAATGTGTATATTATACTTGATTTTTTTTCGGATATTATTGGGGATTATGGTTTTTCATCAAAGGTTTGGAGGTTTGACTTGACTTATGTTTGTAGGTCACCAGCGAAATGCGCAAGACAAATCCCAATAATTTCTGATTATTATTCCAATTTATATTTTTATATTTGCCTTCACTATTTTTTCTTGCCAAACAAAGTATGCTCCATGGTACATTATATTCTCTATTAACGTCTGTTATCTTACTTTTAACCTTTTTTATATTTATAATTTTTCTAGTTAATTTTTTTGGTTGAAGCTATTGAAACTGTCCTGAATCCCCCTGTATTTTTTGTGTTATCCCCGTTATTGATTTGTCATTTGAATGAAGTACTCAAGAAATTTATATGATTCATGAAATTTATTTTTTAGTTAGACAAATGCAGGGACTCGTGGAAATAACTTTGTACAAGTTTACAAGGAACTGTATCATTCATTTATTCATTCATTCATTCAGTCAGTCAGTCAGTCAGTCAGTCGATTGGTCAGTCAGTCAGTCAGTAATTCAGTCAGTCAGTCAGTCAGCCAGTCAGTCAGTCAGTCATTTAGTTAAACCTATCTGAGGTACTAAAATCATACATTTCCATCAAAGTCGGCAACGTGACGTTTTATAACGCGCTAATTTTCTCTCAAATTATCGAGCATTATATTTGAAAAATATTATGCCGATAAATGCACAGTATGCACACACACCAGCATAAAGAGCTAAAGAAAACACAGTGAGCTCACATGCTCACATAGCTAAAATAAGCTCAACAAATCAAACTGAGCTAAAAAAACTCAGTGAGCTCACATGCTCACATAGCTAAAATAAGCTCAACAAATCAAACTGAGCTAAAAAAAACTCAGTGAGCTCACATGCTCACATAGCTAAAATAAGCTCAACAAATCAAACTGAGCTAAAAAAACTCAGTGAGCTCACATGCTCACATAGCTAAAATAAGCTCAACAAATCAAACTGAGCTAAAAAAACTCAGTGAGCTCACATGCTCACATAGCTAAAATAAGCTCAACAAATCAAACTGAGCTAAAAAAACTCAGTGAGCTCACATGCTCACATAGCTAAATGAGCTCAACAAATCAAAATGAGC
>CAXIWR010000576.1:46815-63216 GCA_964036265.1 Daptonema setosum | reverse complement strand
AAGACGCATCAGGGCGACGACGCCGACTTAAAAGTATTTGCTGGGATTTTTTCACACATGAAGTGTGCATACGACTCTACTGGGTAGTTTTAAATTTTTTCATCCGGCCGCTCATCGAATTTCATCGTAGAGCAATTGTGGATATTTAAGATATGACTGGTTTGAGTTGTCAATTATTTTCTGTATTGTTAGTCAGATACACACTGAGAAAAAAATTGTTTTCATCAAAAAGTTACTCATTGATCATAAAAATTTAACTTTTAGAGTTATTGCAAAATTCCAAACCCCAAATTTTTTCTAGATTAGAAAACTATTTTTTTGTCACCAAAATTATATTCCACATGAAGCTTCATGCTGGCTTCACGTCATGCTGGGAGCGAGGACACGCGCGTTAGGCCCGCGCAGCGGTGGTATTTCAGTTGTTACCCCACCTTAGGAAATTTCGTGTTTGGATGAAATTCGAGGACAATTTTTGGGGTTAGGAAATTTGCATTGGGGACTATTAAATGACAAATAATTAGTTGTAAAGTGTCGAACACGAACGGTTTTTTACTCGCCCTGTATAGTCCTATGGTAGTGGTCGAATCTCTTCATACTGAATATCTGGAACTTTATGTATAAAAACCGCTGCTGAACAGTTGTATGCACACATGATTGATCAGTCTTTAGTTTGACTGCGGATTGCACATACTTTTTTGTTAACATATAATCATTTTTCAGTGGCAATTTTGTATGTAGAGTTTTTTTACACATAAGCAGGCCGTCGAGGAAATCCATTGCATGCATTTCACTCATGCCCATCACTATATGGACATATGTAGATGCAATCAGTTCGTCACTTTGACACCCGAACGAATGTATCCTACTTAAATTTTCATAGAAACAATTAAGGGTTCAGACAATTTAATTCAGACATTTTCCTAAAACGACAATGTTAAATATAAATACATGCTTATTCTATTCAAAAAAATTAATAAAAACTACGTGAGTCAAAAAGGTTACCTACATATACAGTGGCGCCCAAAAGTTCTCGGACAACCAGTTTTTAAGGGTTTTCGGCCCGAATCCCATGACTTAATGAATATTTCGGACCGTAACTTGAACCGAGTTTATAAAACACTTATTGCAAACGTTGTAAACTGCAAAATTGGTATTTAAACAATACCAGCTCATGTGCCATGGCATAATATGAATATTAGGGAAAGCGCGCGTTGTTCGTGGGTACCATGCGTCGAGGCCGGTTTAAGGGAGATTTCATAATTTTGAAGCAATCAAACAACTTGAGTGGAGTCATAGAATTTAAATGGACCCTTATTTTATTTATCTATATCTTTTGAACGCTATAAAACTACTATCAGTTCACCTTTTACCGTTACGTAAAATTGATAGATTCTCTTCGTTCCTTTATAGTAAAAACATTTGATTAAATTGACTTCTAACGTTCTTTCTTATTGGAGTTTAGTTTTGAAAAAGAAAGAACATGATGTATGCATACTATCATGAAAGTTACAAAAGCCTTTCAGGTAGTATTAAGTCAAAAATAAAATCTGATAGAGAAACACTCAAAACCGGCAATGAAGCAATTTTTTGCACATTCCTCCATACCCTTTATATCAGCTTGGGGTGGTTGCAACGTGTTATAACGGGAAGATTAGGTATCATTTATGTCATAAACAATGTTTCAGTTGAATATCAAGGTCAAATATTGCGATATCTCCCTTAAACCGCCCTCGGCGCATGGTTCCCACGAACAACGCGCGCCTTCCCTAATTTTCATATTATGCCATGGCACATGAGTTGGTATTGATTAAATTAAATTTTTGCAGTTTACAATGATTGCAAAAAGTACAGGGTGTCCCACTTAAAAGTCCGGTTTTGTTTTTGGTCTAACTTTTGCAGTGTTCAACGGATTTTAAAAATTTTAGCGTCATTCGAAAGACAATTCTTGAAAATTTTGTTTGCTGCAAACGAAATTGAATTCGGACATTTCTGTCATTATTTATGTCAGTTATACGAAAGCACCCCATTTTAGCGAAAATAAAGCTTTTTTCCTCTACTTTTTCTTCATATTTTATAAATAAACTTAACTTATAACGTTTTTCTGCATGTCAGACTAATCATACTTAGCAAGAAAATCACAAATAATCATTTCATATTTTTATAAAACCTAATGAACCATTTTAAAAACCAAATGAAAGCACTTATAGATTGTTCGCACTGAGATTCAAAATTTTTGTGCAAATGCAAGAAATGTCGAAAAACATTGGCGAACAACAACAATTCATGTTCTTTGGTTTACAATCAAGAGAAGATAAGCAGAAAAATTAAGTTAAAAACATTTTCTAATTAAAATATGAATTTAAACTTTTTGGTAAAAACGGATTTTTTCAATGTCGAAATTAGGTGTCTTCGTAAAAATTGCGCCACTACCGGTAAAACTAACCAGTAAAACTATCCAAATTCAAATTTCTTTTAAGCAAACAAAAATTTCAAGAATTGTCTTTCGAATGATTTTTAAATTTTTGAAATCCGTTCAACACTGCAAAAGTTATGCCGAAAACAAAACCGGACTTTTAAGTGGGACACCCTGTATTTTATAAACTCGGTTTAAATTACGGTCCGAAATATTCATTAAGTCACGGGGTTCGGGCCGAAAACCCTGAAAAACTGGTTGTCCGAGAACTTTTGGGCGCCACTGTATGTACGTGTTGAAAGCGTCGTCGCCCTGATGCGTCTTGCTACATGTGAGACAATTAAGTGCCGCGATACGCAGGCTCAAGCGAATGCAGACATATACCCTAGACTCTATCGTTGATATTGAACGTGAACCGCAGTGACCCAAACTCGTAAACCTTAAAATTATTTTGAAACGGTATAACTTTTTTTTATCAAGAAGTCTAAGCGACTCATTTTGACAACATCGATGACCGAAACCTCTGAATCGAAAGTCGCAGCCACAAGGCATCAGTTTTGAACGATAAAATTTTAATTATTGAATACTTTATAGAATGTGAAACTAAATTTAAAAATAAATTACGAAAATGTTTCAGGCGCACTTAAAATGAAGATTTATGAAGGATTACCCTGGCTTGTTGAGTACGGCAACCCATGATACAAAAATGTTCTCATTTCTCTGAATCAACATGGTTATTTATAAATGTTTGCTAATTTTTTTGGGTTAATGAGAAAAAAAATAAACTTGAAATTCAAATCACGCTTTTCCCTAACTCCAGATACGCCTACGAAGCTTTGTAACCATGATGGGTTACACACATCATTCAACCAGGAAAATCCAGAAAAGCCTCAAAATTAAAAACTTCTCTAAGGCATTTCAAAAGTCCAAACTCAACGAAAATCCTTCTAATAAGGCTCAAAATAAAGCTAACTAATGGGAAAATAATCATCCGAAGTCTTGAAAAGGATATGTTAACGGTGCGATCACACCAGTTTGACAAAACACCAAAAATCGAAAATTTGACTATTTTCCAACTATTTTTTTCAGAAAAATGAAAATTTTCACTGAAAACTAAGGCGATTCGGGGGTTTGAGAGAAAATGGTAGACCCGAAATTCAAATCACGCTTTTCCCAAACTCCAGATACGCCTACGAAGCTTCGTGGCCATGATGGGTCACGGCACACATCATTCAACCACGAAAATCCAGAAAAACCTCAAAAGTAAAAACTTCTCTAAGGCATTTCAAAGGTCCAAACTCAACGAAAATCCTTCTAATAGGGCTCAAATTGAAGCTAACTAATAGGAAATTATTCATCCGAAGTCTCGAAAAGAAAATGTGAGCGTTGCGATCACAACAGCTTGACAAAACTCAAAGAAATCTAAAATTTGACCATTTTTCGCTCATTTTTTCAGAAAAGTGAAATTTTCACTGAAAACTAAGGCGATGCGGGGGGGGGGGGGGGGTGCGTTCATCAACTTCACTTCAGGTGTTGATAACTAGGGTATGGAGTATTCAACGCCGCAAACCGCTAATGCTGAATCGCGTGCGAAATTCGGGAATTTTGGGTCAAAGTTGACACCATGAGCTCATGAGTATTTATGTTGAGGTCAATTTTCTAAAAGAAAAACTCTGAGCTAATACGGTCCGTTAGGGCTTAAACTGAGCGCATTGACTTCGAGAATTACCCTATGAATTTTCAGCTTGATGCCGCAAGCCAAACAAAAGTTATAAACGATTTTTGACAAAAAACGCCAAAAAACAAAAATTTCTGAAATTTCGATTTTTTCGACTTTCAGAGCTTCGTTTTTTGCTAAAATAATGCTCTAATCAAAAAATCGTTCTATATGGTGAATAACCACCCCTAGATGTATCAAAAAATGCAATAAACCGGGAAGTTGTTATTTGGACCGCTAACCCCATACAAACCGTAGAATCTCTCAGGCAAGGCGATTCAAATCGCGTTGCTTGAGAGATTCTACGGCTTGTATGGGGTTCGTGGCCCAAATAACAACCGCCGAGTTTATTGCGGTTTTTGGTACATCTATGGTGGTTATTCACCATATGAGACGATTTTTTGATTAGAGCATTATTTGATTGAAAAATCCGGTCTCTAAGTTCGAAAATTTCGGAAAAACTGATTTTTTCATTTTTTGTCGTTTTTTTGCGGAAATCGGTTCATAACTTTTTATTGACCCGTGCCATATAACTGAAAGTCGATATACTATTTTTTGGCGTCACTGCGGTCATTTTGAACCATATTAGAAGTTAATTAATCAAAAAGTTGCGGTAGTCGAGCACTGATAGTGTCAACTTTCGCTCAAAATTCCAAGAAATACCTTATATCGTCATTATCAGCACCCCCGCATCGCCTTATTTTTCTGTGAAAATTTCGACTTTTGAAAAAATTGCCGAAATTTCACGAAAATTTCATGTTTTCAGCAGCGTTGTTGAAACATACTTTGAGGCTTGCTCCTCAGACTTTAGATTATCATTCTCCTATTTATTAGCTTTCTCTTGAACCCTAAAAGATCGATTTTCGTCAATTTTTTACAAATGAAATGACGTGATGATGAATGAAATGTTTTTGAGTGCGTTATGATCATGAGGCTTCGTAGACGTAGCTGAGGGGTCGGGAAAGTTTATTTCACTCATATTTTGTTTAAAATAAATATTTTAAATGAAAAAAAAACATGTATTTGCTTGGGTTTCACCACATTATTTCATGAACATCTCGTATCTCGCAATATGTTCAGCTCATCGCGCAGCAGAGTCATTTGAAGCAATCAGCTGTTCATACAGTCTTCATTATTTTTTATTAATTTTATTTGTCAAAATAAGGGTTTCTTTTGTTTTTTTATTTAGGGTTCATTTTATACAGGGTGGGGCAAAAGTAACTATACACTTGTTGACGCAAAATTTCTCCAAAAAATTATATTGCATCAAGATGATTAAACAATTCAAACAGATGCTAAAACACCTGAAAATTTTGATTCTGCTATTTATTTTAACTTACAACAATTTATTTCATGAGTTATGAGTCTTTTTCTCAAAATTCACCATATTTTCGGTTTTTTTCAGTGATTTTTGTCAGTTATCTCGCAATACCAACTGTTATTTGACGAAAATTGATGTTGATATGTAATATACAGGGTGGGCCAAAAAAAACGACCAAGCTTTGATCTGATATAAAAATGGCTGTGATGAATTTTTACAATTGTCATTTTCACCATATGTTAAGAACATATAAAGTTAGTTATATTGAGAATTTCGTTAAGATCAGTTAGGGTTTGAGAGAAATGTGCACTTTTGACTGAAAAAGTTGCTTGCTCGGTTTTACAACAGCCATACATAGCCAAATACGATATATTGTCCCTACGATGAGATTTGTCACTGAAACATGGACTTCTGTTGTTTTTGAGGTATTTTTCAGTACAGTTAACCTTTTCCCGCATAAATCGATGAGTTTCATCAAAAAATTTCAGTTTTGAAACGTATGTGAAAAATTCAAATGAAAGAGTGAGAAAGTAACTTTTTTAGAGTATGACCTGTTTTAAGCGTGTTGTCGAATTTTCAGTCTGAATTAAAATCGGGTTTATTATATCATACACTGTATTTGTTTGTTTTGATAGTTTTTGATAAAAATTATAGTCTACAAATTGATAAAAATCTAAGTTAAGTCCCATTATAAGCTGTTGTAAAAATGCGCGAGACGTTTTTTTGGATTCACGTGCACAACTTTTGTTAGATCCAACATATCATATTGAAAACTTCAGGACATCTAATTTATTATGTTGTTAAGATATGCTGGAAACGACAAGCCAAAATGAATGGACACAGCCACCTCTAGGTCTGATCAAAGTGTAGTCGTTTTTTTTGGCCCACCCTGTAGAATGTAGAAAAATATTCTTAAACGATTGACAGGAGAGCAAGTTTACATTCATGTCTAATAAATAGTATAATTGCTTCTTTTCCACGAAAATCGCCGATTTCAGTCTGAAAATGGTATAATTCAAAAATCTTATTTTTCAGCTTAAAACATTTGAAAACAATGTATTTCATGTTTGTTGACTTATTTTAGTACCATAGGGTCCATTAAAACATTTAACTTGAACTGCTTTGTCAATAATCCAAAAACCGCGAAAATTGGTTCAGGCATCTTTAACACGGGCCGGCCTTACCATATTATCCGTATCGATTTGAACCATAGGGATATTCTGAAGTTGAAATCATTCGATTCTCATTCAGATACATCAAGTGAAACGTTTTATACATTTCTTATCCTTCATTGAGGATTTTGATTAGACCATGAGGTCACTTAAAGACGTTAAAAAAGGAAAAACCATGAAAATACTGAAAATCCTGTTTTAATTGAAAATAACTCAAGATACGGTCAAATAGACATCTGAATCGGTTTTTTTCAGGTATGATAACGTATATATTGCTCATAACATCATATACACTCAATATAATTTTTTTGAGAAATTGGCCTCCAACAAGTGTATAGTTACTTTTGCACCACCCTGTACACTCAACCAGCCATACTTGATTGGTGAGTCCATATTGGGCGGTTGAATCGGCAAAATCATTGTACAATTATCGCACTGTCTTTTTTTGATTAGCTGTCTTGATACAAATTCAATTTCTATTGTTTACATCCAATGTTAATATATTAATGCTTGAGTTAAAATGGTTTTTTTCTCGATTTAGTATTAGGTTTAATTTAGAAACAACTTATCGCAATGGAGAGAATAAAACTTTAATGTATAGGAAGAGTTACACACATGACATGCGCTAGATACATAGTAAATAAAGTAGTCAGTGAAGTTTGTTATTAATGTCAGTTTGTATATAGAAAAAATATATACAGGGTGTCCCAGCGAGGTGTAATGATTGAATTTTTTTAATAACTTTCACAGTGTTCTAGATAACGACCTAAAATTTCAAAGGTTAACAAAACAGTTTTCCGCTATTATGCTGAATTTAAAAAAATTTGATTTGGTTCAGTATTGCGTGTTTTACGGCCGATCCGGCAACATGCCTGCTTATGTTCTTAACGCGACCGCATTTTTGAGATTTTCACCGAAAATAAAAAGTGATACAACAGACCGAATTTTTGTATAAATTTGTGTTGAATAGATTTCGCCAACAATTTCTAGAAATTGCGATTCTGTTTTCAATATCCAATAAAAGGTGGAATAATATATCAAATCGAAAACTGTTTCCAGTACTTCAGATTTATGGTATTAGCTATCAGTGTTGCATGTTTCAAGCCATATAGTTGAACTAACAGAAAGTTATTTAATGTTTCATGCGACATTCTTGGCTATAAAGTGTAATTTTAAGGCATGTTGCTGGATCGGCCGTAAAACACGCAATACTGAACCAAATCAAAAAAATTTAAATTCAGCATAATAGCGGAAAACTGTTTTATTAACCTATGAAATTTAAGGTTGTTATCTAGAACACTGTGAAAGTTATTCAAAAAATTCAATCATTACACCTCGCTGGGACACCCTGTACATTTGTTACTATTTTTACTTACACAAAATATGGAAATCCACAAACGAAAAAGATTTCAATAAAGGTTTCAATAAAAAAGAATTGCTTTCAAGGGTTTTGAGTGAAGAACAAAGTTGTACACAGCGTACTTTTTTCAAAAAGAACGTCATTCAGCACATCCTTCGTCATCATCATTCACACAAACAAACTATCTTTCACTGGTTATTGGTGGAGTGAATAAATGAATGAGTACGTGAGTGAGTGAGTGAAGGACGGAGGGAGGGAAGGAGTGAGGTAGTGAGTGAGTGAATGAGTTAGTGAGTAAGAGAGTGAGTAAGTGAGTGAGTTAGTGAGGCTATTTTCTGGACCCCACAGATTTTTTGAAAGTTTACATATTTTTTATCAAGTTTAAGTTTTTATCAAAAAACTGGGAAACGATCCCGGACCACTCGCGTGCTAGACAAGCGCTCTCGCGCTGTGCTACTGAGCCGATGCAACTACATAGGCTGCATATACCCGACTGTGACTGGCTCGCTACACTCGCATGCTTTCTACAGCACAGTGACTATATGCTACAACACGTGTAGGAAGAAATATTGAAATCTCTCCTGCGGGGCCTAACGCGCTTGTCCTCGCTCCTTACGATAGGTTATCGGGGTTCGTAGACAGCAAAACTTTACATGGAGTAGTAATGTTACTCGAGAAAAAACAAATTCGAAAAATCTGTGGGGTTGTAATCATGCGTCAGTGAGTGAGTGAGAGAGGTAGTGAATGACTGAGTGAGTGGGAAAAAAGTAAGTGAGTGAGCGAAGAGGAGAGTAAGCGAGTGATTATATGAAGGAGTGAGTGAGTGAGTGAGTGAGTGAGTGAGTGAGTGTGTGAGTGAGTGAGTGAGTGAGTGAGTGAGTGAGTGAGTGAGTGAGTGAGTGAGTGACTAAGAAAATAAGTAAGTATTGCATATGCTTTTCGCAAATAAAAGTTACGTTCTCACTCGTTCATTCACTCATACTCTGACTACATACATACATAAATCACTCACTCACATACTAGCTCACTCCTTTGTTCACTCACTCATTTATGAACACTAATGATGTGCTGACTTCGCCAATTTTTATGATACAATATTTCAAAATGCTTGTTGTTACAGTACCGGGTGTGGGCTACAGAACCATGTGTGGGTTACAGTATCGTGTGAGCTCAAACGTAGAAATAATGACAAAATATTATTCGTTGTTATATGGTGCCAACAGACGTTAAATGCAAATGTTACTGACTATACTACGATGTTTATCGACTTAGCACTAGTGACTAGGGGTCGGCACGGGACAAGGTTTGGGCGGGACGGGACGGGACGGGACACAAATATTTATTGGTTAACGGGACGGGACGGGACACGGGACAAGATTTTTTAGCCGGGACGGGACGGGACGGGACAAGAAATTTCCCGGGACAAAGCGGGACAAAACGGGACAAAACAGTTTGTCCCGGGACAAAATCGCTTGTCCCGGGATCTTGTCCCTGAACAAAAATAGTGAAAATCAAGTGAAAAAGACAACCTTCAAACTTGTCTTATGACCAATTAAACAGAAAATACTTCTTAAGTCGCTGAACAGAAATTTTTCGATATTGATATTCGTATTATTACCATTTTTCTTGTTATAATGCTTTTTGTGCAATACAGACTTCAAAAACTTTTTCTCTTCACTGATAGACGCTTACTTTATTCGCATTATGTATCGAATTTCTGAGATAATAGCCATGGTTTGCATAGAATTTTGAAGTCTGAAGCAGATATTTTACTTCTTTCATATTTTAATATGTTGATGATTTTCTTACAAGAAAAAACACGAAATGAACTTATAAGGGGTAGGCCAAAGAACGACCACACTTTGATTTGATATAAAAGTAGACTGTAGAATAAAATATTAACAATTGTCGTTTTCACCATATGTTAACAACATATAAACTTAGTTCTATCGAAAATTTCGTTAGGATCGGTTCCGGTTTGAGAAATTGTGCACTTTTGACTGAAAAAATTGCTCGCTCGTTTTTACAACAGCCATACACACCCATATACGATGATTTGTCCCTACAATGAGATTTGTCACTGAAACATGGACTTATGTTGTTTTGGCAAATTTTCATTACAGATAACCTTTTCACTTCACTCGACTGTCAAACTATATGCTTTAATATTTAGTATGTTTATAATCATCGTAACAAAGGATAAATAAGATGTGTGTCGGATCGGGTTTCGGGTTCCGTTCCGACTCCGAGTGTGAACTCGACAGCAATCAACAATCAGCACTCTCATTGAACAGGTTAAGATTATCTTATCACAGACATACAGTGGCAGTCAAAAGTTTAGGGACACCCTCACTTTGGATGTTTTCAAACCAATCTTCAAATGGTGAAAATTTCGAAAGTATTGTTTTTCAGAGAAGGGTTCACTTTTAATAGTGCGACACAAGGCAACTTAACGTTGGTTCATGCCTGTTAAATGACAGCAAAAGATACCATAACTATTACTTGGTTAATTTTTATGATTAAAACGCAATCGAATACTTAATATTCATCTAACGGCTCTCCAAACCTCTTGGGTGTAGGCGCTACGCGCCCAAGCCCTTCCCAAACCCTAAGCCAAATCCTAAGCCTAAACTGAAAACTAACTCTTAGCCTCATACTCGGCGATCTCGCTTAGAACGAACAGTCTGTGCTAATGACTAAGCCGAAGCTTTATAAACAATGAAATAGGCCTTTGAAGGAAAACACCGTAAATAACGCGACTATTGTCATACGCGGTGCTCAGGATTTTAAAGGGGTGTTTATTGTCATTGGCGGTGTTTTTGAAGGAAAACACCGTAAATGACGCGACTATTGTCATACGCGGTGCTCAGGAACTTAGAGGGGTGTTTATTGTCATTGGCGGTGTTTTATGAAGGAAAACACCGTAAATGACGCGACTATTGTCATACGCGGTGCTCAGGAACTTAGAGGGGTGTTTATTGTCATTGGCGGTGTTATTGTCATTGGCGGTGTTTTTGAAGGAAAACACCGTAAATGACGCGACTATTGTCATACGCGGTGTTATTGTCATTGGCGGTGTTAAGGTCATACGCGGTGTTATTGTCATTGGCGGTGCTATTGTCATTGGCGGTGTTATCGTCATTGGCGGTGTTTTTGAAAGAAAACAACGTAAATGACGCGACTATTGTCATTGGCGGTGTTATTGTCATACGCGGTGTTATTGTCATTGGCGGTGTTATTGTCATTGGTGGTGTTATTGTCATTGGCGGTGTTATTGTCATTGGTGGTGTTATTGTCATTGGCGGTGTTATTGTCATTAACGGTGTTATTGTCATTGGCGGTGTTTTTGAAAGAAAACACCGTACATGAATGGTGATCACCGCAAATGAAATAATTGAAAACACCGAGCATGTACGGTTCAAAAGACCGCCTATGACGGAAATAACACCGTGGATGACCTCATCATTCACGGTGTTATTTCCGTCATACGCGGTGTTTCGGAGCACCGCGTATGATTAGCACCGCAAATGGAAACACCGCATATGATCGGTGTTCCAAAAACACCGCACAGGAAATAACACCGCACATGGACGGTGTTTCTAAGCACCGTCAATGACTCCATTAGCGGTGTTTCATTTGCGTTGTTCAGCACCGTAAATGACATTTTGTACCGGTTTGAGTAACCTCCCCCAAAAAATGTCGTTGAGTTTCGGTAAGGGTTCGATATCTAGTATTGTTTCTCAAAATGGAGTAATGTCTCTCAATCTATGACACAATCTTCGGGGTAATCTAAAGTCTGAGGAGTATGTATTCAAAGTATGTTTCAACAGCGCTGCGGCAAAATGCTGAAAACACGAAATTTTCGTAAAATTTGGGAAATTTTTTCAAAAAGTCAAATTTTTCACCGAAAAATAAGGCGATGCGGGGGGGGGGTGCTTCCATCAGGTGTTGATAAGAAGGATATACGGTATACAACTCCGTACACCGCTAGTCCTGCGGCATCTCGGCTTTCTTGGAATATTGAGCTAAAGTTGACACCATCAGTGCTCGACTACCGATTTTTGAGTGATTTTTTTAAAAAGAAATTTTCGGTTAATTAATTTCTAACAGGGCTCAAAATGACCGCAATGACGCCAAGAAATTTTATATCGAGTTTCAGTTATAATGCACCGATCAACAAAAAGTTATGAGCCGATTTCCGCCAAAAAACGTCAAAAAATGATAAACTAGATTTTTTCGAAATTTTCGAACTTTGAAGCTTTATTTTTAACTGAATTAATGCTTTAATCAAAAAAATCGTCTTATATGGTTAATAACCACCCATATACGTATTAAAAACCGCAATAAACTCGGAAGTTGTTATTCGGGCCACAAACCGTAGAATCTCTCAGGCAACGCGATTTAAAGTTCAGCTGACGTTGTCACACGGACGCAAATCCGTTTTTTATTTTGTTTGGTTCAATGAGACACGTTTTTTGCTCATTGTATTGATTTATAAATTGTTTCTTCAGTTTTATCATCAGATTTTACGTTCATCACCATGATTTAAACCCGAACATTTCTCACAAGCAACTAAAAATGCCCTGAAGGCATGGTGAGTAACGAATATGGTTCGATCCTGGCAAGTCCAATCGTGAAAAAGTAAGAGACAAGAAAATTTTATTCTCATATTTTAGATAGTCTGATCGTGAAAAAGCAGGAAACAAGATTTGTGATGAATCACGAAAAGTTTGTAATTCATTAAATCAAGAATCAAACCAAATTACACGAAACATATCTGGGACTTTTCATGAGTGGCGAGGTATTCATTCGAAATACGACTTAATTCTAATGAATGCTGAAATTCAGTAAAAACATATCTTACAAAAAAATTTCATGCTTTTCAATATAAAAGTTAAAAAAAGGTCATGGCAGACAGGTCACACAAACAGAAGAAAATCAAGGGACGGCCGCTTTAACTTGATTGGGATAAAATTTCATTTTTCAGGTCCAAAAACGATGAAAATGCGATTTTCCGTTTTTTTTCCTCCCCCAAAACGCTGTATGGAAACTGGGTAAGACCTGTAGAGCTGAAAATTGGTACATAGGTCAAAATCATGCCTAGAACACGATTTCCTGAGTGTCACGGAGGCGAGTTTACTAACTGCACTATTCACTACCCAGAACCTCTCGCATGCGAGGCCAACACTCTAACCACCAAGCCATACTGGCTTTGGTTGATATGTGATAAATGCTGGTCTCAACATGACGGTAGAAGCACGCGTTGGTCGCATTCACTGCACGTGTTGAATTTTGGATTCTCAGAGTAGTGCAGTTAGAAAACTTGCGTCACGGAGATCGAATATTTGCACCATTTTTTCGGGGATTTTATGAAAAAAATTTCAAAAATCGCAGGCAAAATGGAGAAAGAATCGTTGTATGAGCGATAGGGTGTTCCTATTGAAAAATCTCTTTGACCATGTAGGTAAGACATATGTAGAAGTGTATCGAAACAGAAAAAAATGGCCACGGGGTAAGTGAGCATCAGAATGAAGAGCATTTTTCAGAAAAGCAATTTTTTTGGTATGATCGAAGTATGAATGATTCTTAAAAAATGCCCATTCGATGCGGAATCAAATTTCAATATGACCTTGATTTTACCACTTTTTTGATAAACCCATTGTACTTTCTGTAAAACCCGAAAAACAGTTAATTGAAAATGTTGAGCTTGTTGACGATTTTTGCCCATTTGAAACTCAGATTTTTGTCAAGTTTAAAGTATTGGAGTCCTTCGTATTGATAGGATGTTTGGAAAGACTGAAGCTCTATTCAATACAGAAAATATGATTTGCTCAGCTATCTTCAAAAAAAATTACGGACTGTCAAAAACGGGTAAAAATTAAAGTTCACTCATTCCCGCT
This sequence comes from Daptonema setosum, assembly GCA_964036265.1. Lineage (NCBI taxonomy): Eukaryota > Metazoa > Nematoda > Chromadorea > Monhysterida > Xyalidae > Daptonema > Daptonema setosum. The sequence continues at coordinate 49,333 of CAXIWR010000576.1, read as the reverse complement.
ATTGCTACCACATTGGATTCCAAATTATTTTCTTATACAGAGAAATGACACACTTGATTTTAACAGAATGTTTAGAGGGAATTAATTTCAAACACATTTTGGTTTTAAAACTTGATCAGGACCTTCAATTAATTTTTTAAAATCTGTCAAAAACAGCAAAAATGAAGAACATTTGTCATTTATAGACGTGAACGAATATCATTAAAACACATCAATACTGTTTTTTTTAACGCGTTGCCTGGGAAAATCTACAGGTTGTGGCCCCTCTTATCAAAATTGAGTTCTATAGCGTTTTAGAACCACCCAGAGTAGTGTAACATTTCTGTAAGACCGTTCGGCCAATAACCGCTTATTTCCAGAAAAATCGAGATTTTTAGATTTTCGACCATGCCTGTTTTTCAACATGCGACGACGCAACTTTAAACGGCTGCCCTAAACGATAGAGAGCTCGCATGACTAAACTAGATATATGATTATGAAACTAGACTTCACTGCGCTCATTTTGAGCCCTAATTGGTGGTTTTTGGATATTTTTTTGTGACATTTTATGTGACATGAGCTCAAACTTTTTGTATGTTAATTATTTTGACGAAAATCGTCAAATCTGAGTTGAAAAAGTGAGTATAAAAAATTGTCCCCGCCTGATCCAGCCAAACCGAGTATGACACATTGTACAACGATGATAGGTCGTCCGAATGGAAAACACCCATCCCCCCCCCCCCCCACATACCCCTTCATTTTCGAGTTATGAACCAATTTTTACAAAAAATCGCGAAAAAACGCGTTTTTCGCCGTTTTATCGTTCTTGACCATTATTTAGCAAGTGATATGTACCTGAAATGTTGTGCTCTCAGTTCCTCAGCATAACCCCGATACCGAACTGTGTTTCAACTAGTCGAATAACCGACATGCAGTTCGTTCCGATTCGAAATTGATCGTATGTCGTAGACAAACAGTGAAAATTAGTGTGTTTTCGAATGGTTGGTGTACCTTATGTCCATTAACTTTTATAAACTGCTGCATACGTGTTATCCTGATTGTGCTTCATTGACATAGCATAGAATAAACCAGTAAAACGATAAAAATGATCGGTTTTTGGAGTCAATTTTACAAATTTACACATTTGCAACAAAATGCAAAATAAATTTGCATGCGACGACGATATTCGGACGACCTATCATCTGGGTACAATGTGTCATACGCGGTTTGGCTGGATCAGGCGGGGACCATTTTTTATATTCACTGTTTCAACTCAGATTTGACGATTTTCGCCAAAATAATTAACATACAAAAAGTTTAAGCTCATGTCACATATCCAAAAAAATATCCAAAAACCACCAATTAGGGCTCAAAATGAGCGCAGTGAAGTCTAGTTTCATAATCATATATCTAGTTTAGTCATGCGAGCTCTCTATCGTTTAGGGCAGCCGTTTAAAGTTGCGTCGTCGCATGTTGAAAAACGGGCATGGTCGAAAATCTAAAAAACTAGATTTTTCTGGAAATAAGCGGTTTTTGGCCGAACGGTCTTACAGAAATGTTACACTACTCTGGGTGGTACCAAAACGCTATAGAACTCAATTTTGATAAGAGGGGCCACAATTCCCATACAACCTGTAGATTCTCTCAGGCAACGCGTTTTAAGTAGTCTTAAAGTGAAGAAATTTTTAAAAGGTCACATGTGAAGAAAGGGTCACATGGTACATGGTAAAAATCGATGGTAACTCGGTGCTAACCAAATATACTAGTCAAGTTTTGAAGTTACTTTCACACTAGATGTAATGATACATTTATGATTGGAAATTATGTTTGATGATGGAAACCCATTTACATAATATTTTTGGTCAATGTAGTCAAGTGGATAGTGGGTCTGCATGTTAAACGGGGTGATTCTGAGTTTTTAATACCTCTAAAAATCAATTACACCGAAAATGTTGAATTGTTTAATTTTTTATTTTATTTACTGCTCTAGAACCTCAACGGTCTATTTTAGATAACGTAAGACAGCTTTTAATTCACTGTATTACTAATCCACGGACTTTTTTTACATCATTATGTCAATTATGTAATAACTTCTTTTATAAGAAAAAAAATGTAAAGGGCTCGCGAATGATCCCTGTCCCTGTTCTCACGATTTTTTCTGTAATTCAATATTTGAAAATCCACGTTTATTGAAGATCTGAGAAATTTTCACATAATCTACATGTGATTTGTTCCCACATTAAAAAAGTTGAAGACAAGCAACTAAAAATGCCCTGAAGGCATGGTGAGTAACGAATATGGTTCGATCCTGGCAAGTACAATCGTGAAAAAGTAAGAGACAAGAAAGTTTTATTCTCATATTTTAGTTAGTCTGATCGTGAAAAAAAAAACAGGAAACAAGATTTGTGATGAATCACGAAAAGTTTGTACTTCATTAAATCAAGAACAACATATTTGGGACTTTTGTGTGAAAACTAAATCCTCTGTATTTCGTCTAGCTAGTTTTGAGCATAAATATATTTTCTTCTGTTTGTGTGAC
>CAXIWR010000576.1:34499-46615 GCA_964036265.1 Daptonema setosum | reverse complement strand
AATGTTCGTTTTCTTGTGAACAGTTCGTCAGTTTCAGCTATGTGTCTGAGATTTGAGCTCACTGAACCTGCGTTTGTCTAAGTCGCCTGTTTTGCTGCCTACCGTATAGTTATCAAATAAAATTTTTAAGGACTGTTATGATGGTAAATTATAATAATAATTATTATATAATCTGTTTGATTTTTATTCCATAACATTGGTGTTTTTGGCGTTGTTTGTTGTATCTGTATCTGAGCTATCTGTATGCTTTTTAACGTTTATTTTATTTTATTTAACTCTGAAACTTAGTTATAAGAACTGAGGTGTTACTGTCACAAATATTTAGTTGTTTTTTCATTTTCATTTGAAGATAATTTGTTAGTTTTTGCCCCACTGTGAAACTTGAACTTGCTCATTTTGTTTAGATATTACCCATATCGACTTTATTTTATTTACACTATTCATTCCGTATCAGTGATCAAATAACCGGTGACAATAAAATAACATACGTATTATTATCATGACATCAAATTTAAACCATTTTTATTAAATGCATTTGATTGTAAATCAAATTGATTGAATCTCAGTATTATCGAACGAAAGAAAGCACCTGTATAAGTGAGTAGTGAAAGCAACATGAATTAAACCCGAGGATATTACCATTGAATATTTAATAGAGAGTTAGCCATCCGGGTTCTAGGCAAATGGTTCGAATGTGCTACCTGGGTAGTTTTATTACATTCATAAAACCGATTCAGCAGAGCAAAAAAACACCACTTACTTGAGTATAAAGATTGCTTACTTGAGTTTGAAGCTAGTGAACCTGGCAATCAGGATACAAATACATGAGTAACCGGAACAAATTACTCAAGTTCAGTGGGGTCTATGTGCGAATCATCAAACACATAACGGATTTGATCCGCAGAGATCTCGGTAACGTTTTCGTGTGCGTCTTCACCGTCATAAGCAGCAGTAGCCGGATTCTTCTCGACTTCATCATCGTTTTCGGTGATCACGTAGGTGGAGTGGGTGACGCCCAAACGTTGCTCCAACAGGACCACCTCCAGCTCTGTCCGGATCGCCAGCCTACAAAAAGAGGATAATTATTATCTTAAATCACAGATTATACATTTTTCAGTTATCCGATTCTGGCCACTTTACGCCGATTATTATATAGGGCAATTTTTAAACGACGCTCACTCAGTCAGTTTATATTTATGTAACAGAAAAATTCAAATAAAAGAAGTGTCCGTAACTATAAAACCCAACGATTTAAAGTAGCGCTTTCGCCAGTAGTTGATGTCTTCTTCTTGTTTCTTCGGGACCGTGGTTTTACGTTTCGTGGGCCGCTGTTGCTGTTGCTGTTGCTGATGCTGTTGCTGCGCTTCCGGCTCGTGGTTGTTAACGGCCGGCTGTGCACCAACCGGCTGGGCAGGCCGATCCTGAAATACCATTTATAAGTATTTAATTATGAACATTTACAAATTTCAACGCAACTTAATTATAAGACTGCAACCAGATGTTTCATAAGTGAAAATTTTAATAATCTGATAAGTGATAACAAGGAAAACCCTAAAATTTGATTTGTCTGTTTTTATAGAACTGGCTGCTGTATTGAACATACCATGCCCATCATTAGGTTTGAGATTTGCTGGCCGAGCTTTAAGATACGATGAACTAAAGAAAGCGTATAATAACATCAGCTAAAATGCTTGACAACTAAAAATTTTCCAAGGCGCTTGTTTGCGATGATTACAATTCAGACTCGTACATATGCTGTCTGATTGTCTTAACCTTTCGCATTTGGGCTGAAGCTGCTATGCCGACAACCGTCGCAGAATCTTTGCCCAACACATCGAGTACAGCGCGATGAATTTCGGAAAGATGATCTAGCGAGTCTTCAATACCCATGCCTGATTGTGCCAGTTGATCCCGTCGAGCCTGAAACATTCGTACTTGATTGAAAAGAAATGTTACCTTAATTTATTTAAAAAAATTATGGCAGACCACATAGTCTTAATGTCAACCGAATGTTTCACTCAATATTAGCCGAGACCGGCGTTCGGCAAAAAATATAACAAGAATCAAGTTCATGTCTATAACTAAGTAACACTGGCGGACGAGCCCAACCTCTAAAGGGAGGGGAATTGGCAGAAATTAGGCCATTTAACCTATACCTTAGAGAACAAAATCTACTTTTTGGAACTCCCAAGAGGGGGGAATTCCACTTTTGCGTTCTTTCCTCGTCCGCTAGTGCTAAGTAATTTATGAAACCGTTAATATAATAAAAAAATCTCACTTCCTAAGCATGACGTGATCGTCCACGAACAAGTTCCTAAACTTCAAACTTAAACAGTCATTCTTTCATTTTTTGAAAAAACAAATTTTTTTATCGAAAGAAGTGAATTATGCAAAAAATTACCATCATCGTTAGTTTAATTGATGACTAGCCTCAAATGTTGGTAAAATTGTGCAATAAAGCTAACCTTGGCCGTTTTGGTGAGGTTTCGCCACCAAATCACTCTTATTTTGTCGTAATTTTCATCTTCATTACCACACGGATAGCCTCGTTGACGTGCGTAACGGTTTATTTCTTGCCAGATTTGGTGCTTGCGTTCATTGGTTATTGTCAGAGCACCACGGAAAGAGCCGAAGAGTATATCAGAGTTTTCCTTAATCTTAGCGATCATGTCTAAAGTTTGGTCCGTTCTCATTTGTTTTCGGGACGTCTTTTCTGCCATTTTGGTATTTATTTTGCTGAAATATTGTGGTTCACCAATTGTTTTATCAGCAACAAAATCTAAGCATTAAACCAAATAATTTGTTTATTTTTGTGTACGAAAATTACCAACCACTCATTTACCATTTCAGTTTTTTAGAAATGGTAACTTCATTTTAGGTAAAGGTAAAGGTAATGGTATTTCATTACCACTTAAAATACCGGAGATGAGTATTTCGTGTGTATTTCGGTAACTTGATGTGTAAAAGTTACCTTTACCAATACCTTTACCATTCGGTAATTCTAAAAAAATGGCCCCAGATATGTTTGTTTACAGTCCCATTTTAGTTTTATAGAATTCATACATGGATGACACACTGGCTATACAAGCCTTATTTCTGGTGGCACACATAACCTCGGATACTCGGTCCGGATTCGTACTGTTGCCCAAATAACGCACACCGTTTGGACCCAACATGTAGATGCCCAAACGTTCCATGGTCTCAAATCCAATCAACAACTGGTATTTCATGTCATCCACAATGTTACATTCAATAACATCACGACCACCCCTTATCGACACACTAACCGTACACGCCAAATTACTCAAAATCTTCGATCCGTTGAATGTCGATATCTGATCGTTACATTGGTACGCCTTCACACCTAGTGACTTGGCAAACACAGACGAAATCAGATTGGTGTTAGCTCCACTATCCATGGAGTACTCGTCGTGTTTTACCATAACACCATTCACACGAATGAACGGTGCACTTTCCGTCTTGACCTTATAGCCCTTATGCTTAACCTTAGCTGTCTCTCTCTTATCAACACGAAACTCATTCGGATGATATTTCACATAATCGTGATTTGACGGGATTTTATCAACCGTCTGTTTGCTGTTCATGACCGACATAACCTGAACCTCATGGTCATAACACTCACTACTATCCTCAATCGTATCCTGTTTCTCCTGTTTCTTGTCCACTGGGCAGTTCATCGCAATGTGCCCTTTGTTACCACAACAGTAACACTTACGAAACTTATCCCTGTCGTACTGTTTTATCTGTTGTTGTTCAGCGTACTCGGTCACCTTATTCTTAGCCTTAGCTCGACTACCGTAACCGTACTTCATACATTTGGCAGCATACCAACACTTATTTGTGTAGTGAGAGGGGTTATTGCAGTTACGACACCATCTATGACTGTACTGACGGTCGGGAATTCGGCTGTTAAAAATTCCATTGACAGATTTTACTCTGTCAGGATGAAAGGCTTCATGCTTCTTCGTTGCATGACCTACAGTACCCATCATCAAACCTGTTTGTATCTTGGCTGCATTCTCCTTAACCTCCACACTCTTAATCAGATCATTCAGGCGATTCTCTCCCCCTTTGAGCAATGACTCGATTGCCATCTCTTTATGCTTGGGTGATAACAAACCCTGACTCAGTCTCTGCATCATAACCGTTTCGAATCCATCGTTCTCTCTATTCAGGAAACATCTCGATTCCAGTTCACTAACATACTGTCGTACGCTCTCATTCGGTCTCTGGTCACACGAATAGAAAGTACTCTGTCGTACTGCAGCACAACGCTGGTCACTGAACCTATTCTCTAAAAACCTCCAGGTTTCAGGCAAACTCAACCTGATGTTGTCACCTGCGGACTCGTACATGCGCAAAGCATTACCTGTCAAACACGTCCTGATGTGTGTCAGTGCAGTCTGTTAATCTGCTTGCGTCAACAAGAGACGTTTCTTTACACCTTCTGACCAGGTATTAAATTTGGCACCATCCTTGCCATCCAACTTATCATAAACCTGCGAGAATAACTGCAACTGAGCCATGTCCTTTTGCTGCTGACGTTGCTGTGCAATCAACAAATTGATGCCTGCATCATGCGCACTCACATGTGAAACATTACCGTATGTCACATTACCGTAACCTGTATCTTGTGCCACATTAGCATTACCATAACCTGTTGGTGTAACACATACACCTTGGCCTTGCCTTCCTGACTGTGGTACGTCATTACCGTAACCCAATCCAGGTGGTGGACTTACCTGTCCATTATGAAACGCTCCAGCATGTGCGTTCACATTATTATCATCCCATACGACACCCAGGTTCGGAAACTTTTCCTTAACCTTCTGCAGCATGTACTTAGCATCCTCCTCAGCGAATGGAGTGCTTGTCACCGTAGGATTACCAAAAGCAGCCGCAGCTCAGCTCGCTTGACTAGAGCGAATAACTTGCATTTTGAAACATACGGAAAAGTTCAGGGGGTTCTACTCTATGAAAAGTGTACAAAAACGATATACAAATTATCAACTACCAATAATTTTCTAAAGTTGGCGAATTTAAAGAGCGTAACCGAAAATTCGGCGCTACGTTACCTGACAGTAGCTTCTGAACATTTAAAGGTAGTGAGTGTACTTGATATTTATTTCATTATTGATTTGGCCGCTCAAGCTAATTTACATGTTATGTTACGGTGAGGGAATATTCGGACAATCAAAATCTGCCTCACCTTAACATAACGGTGTTAACATATTGTTATGTTGTTATTATGGTGAAGTATGTATGTAAGAGCTTTTGTTATTTATATGCCTGTATTATGACGCAATCAAAGTTATGTATTTCTCAAACACTTACAAATTAAAATACTTAGTCACTCACTCATCACGCTCACTCACTCATTCACTCACTCATCATACAGTCGCGAATCCGTCAGAGTAACGAGTCCGGCGGGGGATGATCAGTTTGCCGACAGCTACACGCTGACTTTGTTGGCGACCGCTGTTGGTCGTATTTTATAGTTTATTCACATCTTCTTATTAGTGAGTTTTATCCGCATATTATCGTTATAATCAGAGAAGTTTATGTGTATGGCAGCAGTTTTACAAGACATAACCCGCTTTACCGCGACTGTACATATACAAATCATACGTATACTAATACTTATACTTATACTTATACTTATACTTATACTTATACTTATACTTATACTTATACTTATACTTATACTTATACTTATTCTCATTCTTATACTTTTCAGGTACGTAACGTGGACATGGAATACGTCGACAACACCATGTACGCCCACACAGTGGTCGATGCTGGCTGGGTGTGTGGTTGAACATGAAAAAAACGGAGATCCCACGAATTTCTGCTTTCTACCATACCATTCTTATATGATTGAGAGCCTGAATTTGTTGTTTGCCCTAATTGGGTCTCAGTAATAAATAGAAGCCTCCACTTGCGGACGAGCTAACTAACCAAAGAAGGGGAATTTCGTCAAAGAGCGGGGAATCGGCCGTTTGCAGGCCCTTTTACCTACACCTTAGAGAACAAATCCTACTTTTCGAAAATGCTAAAGAGGGGGAATTTCACTTTTTGGTTATTCCATCGTCCACTAGTGCAAGCCTCATAATTGGTTTTGAGAAATGATTTAAAATTTTTGAACCAATGCAGTTGAAAATCAAGTTTTGGGGATAGCCAAAACCAGGTTCTCAAGTATGTACATGACTATTATATCAGAACCACGTTTTGGCAAAAGTTGAAACCGGATTCTCAGCTTCATCGATGTGAAAAGTTTCATTGAACATGATTTGATGATCGCAAACAAGTTTGGTTTCTCTTATTATCCATTACAAGGCATAAAATTACGTGCACGCATAATAGCATTGTCATCCAGTTTCAAAACAGTGACAATTCAGCGGGACTCCAAAATAGTAGATTTATTTTCAAGTCCGTTTTTCTGATCGACTTCTTCTCAAACCCCTATTCCCTTGAAAAATTCCCAAAAAATGTCGTTGCTGTTCGTGTGTGGAGTTTGTCCAACGTTTTTCTTTGTTAACAAGAATAATTTTCAAGGAGAGCGCCAAGCCAACTAGAAAAACAATTTTTTATTGAAATTGCGTCAAAAACATTCAAAAATTCAAATTTCTTGCCTGTGTAACAAGAAATCGTAAATAAATAGGATAATTGGATAGTAATTGAAAAAAAACTTCTTAACCGGTGATAACAAAAGATTGTGAGAAAAGATGGAATAAAGTGCGTCGGAAACAACGATAGTATGAAAATACCGATTCGGATTCCTAATTAAATGAAAATGCTATAGCCTAACCAGGGTTTCTTGTTAGCCAAATTTTTTTGGCGCGCCGTTTGAATTCAAATCAGTTTTGGTGCGCTTTCAGAATTTCAAAAATATAATACTTTTTTTACATAATATTTGGATAATAAACGATAACTGCGTTTAATTCATTTCATACGTACGTAACCAACCCCTAAAATTTTATTTTTGATATTAAGAAACCCTGACCAATCAATACATTGTGATGTGATCAGTGGAATTTCAAAAAGGGCGAAATAAAACTCCGGTTCTTAATTAACTCCAATAACAGACTGTATTTCAGTAGGGAAGAAGAACTCCCGCTTTCAGGCGTTTCTTGTTTGCCTTTTGATAAATATTTCTCAATCTCACCTGCTTTTGATATATTGATGAAAGTGTCGTCGTTTTTTCTAGCCCACCCTGTATATCTTATTTATAGCTATATTTTGTATATCCAACTCAACTAACCGGCTCATTTTACCGACTTAAGATAGCCGTAATAAAAACGAATGTAATTGTAAAGGAATGGTTATTGGCAATTTATAACTACATTTTTACAGGGTGACTGTAAAGTCTCGACGCACTTTCTGGTTGTCGGCGCATGCATTGCGCCGATGGACCATGGAGCTGATGACGTCGAAAGACGGACTCAGCTCTGGGTCCGTCGGCCATTCGGCGTCGAGACTGCTCAGCGTGACAGGGGCTGGGGGACGTCGGAGTATAAGCCAGCGCTGCAGCGATCCGAGGGCAGTGTTTATGCAGTAAGCAGTAAAAGGAAACCAAGAGAACGAACGTGGGAAGTGAAGTTGATAGACACATAACAAAGAAGAAAGCTTCACACTGGTGATCCATTAGAATGTATACTACATACATAGCAAGAAGCCTTAGATAACGAAAATTTGCGAATTTCGGTAAAACTAAGGTTTGGATATCTAAAGATTTCCGGGCAGAGTAACCATACTTCCACTCTTTTAAAACAAGTCTGATGTAATTAGACACCGCTAAAGATCATAAAAGTTTTATGATAGGCGAAAACTGCACAAATGAAACTCTGGTGTGCAAAACTGGCTTAACAAGTATAATTCGGCCTGAAACTTTAGTCGTAAAATATGAATATTTATGTTTCGCGCGGAGTTTTTTCAACTTCCGCATAACAGAGGTGTGTACAATATTTGAGTTCTATATCGTTTTTGAGAACAAAATTTTTGCCCAGGACAGGAAATTCCACATAAATATGTAAGTCATCGAATCAAAATCCGCATTGTTTAGGAAAAATTTGGTTGGCAATTCAAACAATTTGACGTTTCAGAAAACCCGTCGTTACATTGCAGCCATCGGCCCTGTATCCACTTATAGCAATGTTGGATGTTTGCAAAAAATATGTAAGACTTTGCAATGCGAAGTTATCCAACATACTTTTTACAAGGAACAAATTTTTTTTGAACGGAAATAGAATCTTAGACACACATTTACGTTGGCGGAAATTTAGTTTTTATAAAAGCAGGAGATTCCGAAGCTTTATACGTTGGATATAAGCGACGGTTCTATTTCCACGAGCCAGATGTAGCCTGATATTCTTAGTTGATAGAAAGACTAAATTTCCAAAAAACCTACACTAAACATAAATTAATCAGTGTTTGAAAATCTAAATAAACAATAACGCACATTTAAGTTCTCCTAGTCCTAATCAATTGAGAATGCTACACAATATTTATAGGTAATAAACAACGCAACAGCCATGCTTTTCACATTTGCACTAATCACTGCAGCTCTGCTGGTTAGTCACGCAAGTTTACAAGTCACTCCCATCTGTAATGTTTTTGTTGTTGTTGTTGTTGTTGTTGTTGTTGTTGTTGTTGTTGTTGTTGTTGTTGTTGTTGTTGTTGTTGTTGTTGTTTTTGTTGTTGTTGTTGTTGTTGTTGTTGTTGTTGTTGTTGTTGTTGTTGTTGTTGTTGTTGTTATTGTTGTTGTTCTTTTTAATAATTTAATTCTTTCAGCGCGTGTGTGAAGGTAACCGAATGAATATCGCCTATTTCAACAAGGTCCGCCTCACCACCTCCGGAAATGTTTGTCCGTATACTATATCAATCAAAATCCGTCTTTTTCACAATTTGGCCCTGGAATCCCGTGTGCTTCCTGAAATTTTGATCGGGTTTCCAAAAAGTGAAAAACTGTTATGTTTCGTCACATGTTGGCTACCTCCAGTTACTTGAGTTGTTCATCTGGGATACATCATTTAAACACCATGAATCTTAGTTTTTTTTAAGAAGAATGAACTCACGCACACACAAACAATGTACGTCTTATATGTAGACAAATCGAACAGTGCCCACTCTTAAACGAATTATAATATATGCAGGATTTTTATTTATTCAATATTGACCATTTCTAATCAATTTATGAAGCAATACGGTCCGTTAATGAATTGCAGAAACCAGCCGGCGAAGTTCTGGCCGGAGATCGAATCCTACGGCGCGTCGAGAATCAGGTTTGTTTTAGGTTTTTCATGCCCAACCGGTTGATCAGAGATCTTAATAGCAAAAGGAATGTTTATTCGTATGAGATGATGTTTAACAGTCTCCTCAGGTGTACATAACAAAAATTATCAACCATAATCTGATATAGGTGAGTCCGTTCGTCTGGACTATCGGTGGTCAGCTCAAGAAAGGCATGACACTCAAGATAAAGGGCCGAATACCCGAAGACTCGATAGAACCGTTGGCTGATTGTTTATTATATTTTGTAATTTTTACTAGAGCTTGAACAGCAATTAATTAGAATAGAGTGAACAATTGATAATTATAAATTAGCAGTATTTCCCCATAACGCCAATCTGATTCTGGATATCGAAGATTTTTTATTATGGATTCAGCTATTGGTTTATCATGATATACAGGGTGTCCCAGCGAGGGGTTCACGATTTGTTTTTCGAATAACTTGTGTATGCATTAATCAATAATCTTAAAAATTTGTACCGTAAATACCAATACCTTAAGCATTTTTTGCTTTTTAGAAATTTAGAAATTCGTTGATTACAGCTCGAATTATAGTCGAGTGAAAAAAACCTAAATTTTTCCACGAATTTTCAGAAGAATTTTCATTTTGAAACACATTCAAAACTATTTCAATGGTGATATACTACAAATATAATTACAGATTATGCTATAAACGATGCAAAAGAAATGTCTTATTCAATATTTCCATCATATCCTGAAATCACTCAACCCAGGCACGCACCCAAATCAACGTTTGGTGTGCCAATTTGTACGGCGGTTTGATCAGACCGTTTTTCTTTGAAGTTTGATTGAGTTGTAACTTGTGGCAAGTACCTGAACAGGCTCAATCATTTTTTACTGCAGCATCTCGAAAATATTAGAAAATTCGTTCATGGACCGATGATCATGCAAGCTGACGGTGCCCCACCACAGAGGAGGGCACGGTTCCTGCGTGCACGATCACATTACTGAATGGGTCGAACGTGGAGGAACTCCCGATTTAACAGCTACTAATTACTGGTTTTGAAGACATTTCAAGAAATAGTTTATTCCCACAAAATGATCACAGTGGAAGAACACATAGAAATTATTTTATTGGAAATAGCGAACATCACTGAAGAATCGCGACCAAACGCATTACACGATCTCAAAACTCGTAAAGATAGTTGTATCGATAAAATCCGGTGGTCAAATTGAATGAAGATTTTCTTTTCTATTGTTTCCCGCATAATTTGCTAATGTATATGTCGTATAATCACCATTGAATTCGTTTTGAATGTGTTTCTAAATGACATTCTTCTGAAAATTCGTTCAAAAATTGAGGTTTTTTTCACTCGACTATAATTCGAGCTGTAATCAACGAATTTCAAAATTTCAAAAAGGCAAAAAATTCTTAAGGCATTGGTATTTTCAATACCAATTTTTAAGATTATTGGTTAACGCAAACTAAAGTTATTCAAAAAACAAATCGTGAACCCCTCGCTGGGACACCCTGTATAATAACAAGATCAAAAAATTATCAACTGAAAAAGTTGAAAGGTCCCATGTACTGAATTCGACTTTTTTCAGCCGTTGGAGTGCCAATCTGATGTATAATCCAGAAGGACTTGAGGTAATTAAGAAGTTTCACATCCGGGTTTGACTTGTATGTGTAGATAATTGGGCAATAACAAACTCGTACAGTAAGATGCGTGCGATATTTCAGGTTAAGCGTATTAACTTATTTCAGTAGTTAAGCGTGTCAAGTTTGAGCGCGCGCCTAATTTCACGCGTGACTAAAATGTATATACAGGGTGTCCCACTTAAAAGTCCGGTTTTGTTTTTGGTCTAACTTTTGCAGTGTTCGATGGAATTCTAAAATTTTTGCGCCATTCGAAAGAAAATTCTTGAAAATTTTGTCTGCTGCAAACAAAACTGAATTCGGAGTTTCCTTTCATTATTTATGCCAGTTATACGGAAGCACCCTATTTTGGCGAAAAATGAGGTTTTTCCCTATACCTTTTCTTCATGTTTGATCTATAAATTAATTTTATAACGTCTTTCTGCATGTCAGACTATTTATATTTAGTAAGATGATCACAAATAATTAATTAATATTTCTGAGAACCCTAATGAACTCTTTTAAAAACCAAAATGAAGCCCTTTTTGACTGTTTGCACTTAAGATTCCACATTTTGTGCAAATGCCAGAAATATCGAAAAAAGGTCGCGAACAACAATCATTCACATTCTTTGGTCTACAATCAAACGAAAATAAGCAGAAAAATCAGATTTGAAAACTTTTCAAGGTGAAATATTAATTTTAATGTTTTGTGGAAACTGATTTTTTTCAATGTCAAAATTAGGTGTCTTCGTGAAAATGGCGTAACTAGCGATAAAAATGTCCAACTTCAAATTTGTTTTAAGCAAACAAAAATTTCACGAATTGTCTTTCGAATGACTTTTAAATTTTTTAAATCTGTTGAACACTGCAAAAGTTATGCCGAAAACAAAACCGGACTTTTAAGTGGGACACCCTGTATTGTATACGGTTAGAATTCGCATTTGCGTTTTTAGGCGCGTTTCAAATTCAAGAGTACAGACCCAGTGAAGTCGTGCATGTTTAATGATTCAACTTATCAGGTTATTTTGATATAATATTTGTGACTGTAAAATTGTATAATATTAAATAACTAAGATTGTTAAAAAAAGTTAATTTCAGAAAATTGAGGATGCCGACATTGCAATGCAGGTGGACGTGAGGTAATCTATGGGCGAATAGGGTAGATCCCGTTTGGACAAAAGTCTACTTAGGCTGAGGTCCACTTG
>CAXIWR010000576.1:26999-29499 GCA_964036265.1 Daptonema setosum | reverse complement strand
TATGATGGCGATGCATTCAAACTGATATAGTTCTGTTTCAATGAGTTCGCACAGGAACGGTTCTGTGGATTCGAGTACATTTGATGATGATTCACAGATGTATCACCACGATGATTTCGGTTCTGTCAGACCTTACTAGAACCGACTAAGGTAGTTCTAGTACATAACGCCCACCAGATAGGTTAGCGTACAGCTGGTTCGCAGATGAACTAGCTGAATTCCGATAGGAATGTGGTGATGGTCAATGCAGTTTTACATATCATTTGGCAACCTTTGTGCTTTATTACATGAAACAAAGAGACTCGTTCTTAATTATGTGTTCTTGGTTACATGAAAAGGTATTGATCATTGTTCTTGATTATGATCATTCATTCATATATATTTGACTACTGTTACATTAAACATTAATATTTTTCCGAAATAGAAAACAATAGAATCGGAATACCGAATGAATTAGGTTATAGCATTTCAATAAACATTTCAATATTTCAAAGTGATGGACAAAGCAAGCATAAAAATATTATATGGAAATATGAACTGATAAAATGAACTGGAATTTTGGGTTTGTAAACGACTGACTTTGACGGTTATGGAAGACAAATATGGTTGGTGTGTATCGAATATGAAGATTAGTCGCTGGTTATTAGCAGACTATGAAAATGCATTGTATGTCAAATAGGTATCCCGTGAATAACAGTCAGTTAATAGATAGCGGATGAATCAATTATATCGCCGAATAAATAATTGAAATCGCTTCATCGTGAAGTTGCATTATCACGTTATATAATAGGAGTAACTATAATAATCACAAGAGTTTCAAACACTGGCGGACGATCTAATTCACCAAAGGGAGGGGAATTTCGTCAAAGAGGGGGGAATTTCCAGTTTTCATGTCATTTTACCTACACCTTAAAGAACAAACTTGACTTTTTGAAAACGCCAAAGAGGGGGGAATTCCACTTTTCCCACCCCTTCTCGTCCGCTAGTGGTTTCAAATTATATATAAGCAATAATAATAAAATAATTGAATTCGCTACTAAGGTCAGGTGTTGTTGTTGTTGTTGTTGGTGACGTGCGGTCCAGATGTTGACTGCTGGGGGTCGGTTGGGGGCGAGCGTACGTGCACACTAGACGCATAGAAGATAATGCACCAGTGAACGCTTTTTCGCTGGTTGGCTGTTCGATTCGAATTTGAATTTAAATTGTAGGTGGTACAGGGTGATCAAAAATCCATTAATATGACATTGCACATTAGATGGCGTGTATACAGTTAGATAGAATATGAACCACGCTAGCGCGAAATCGCTCTATAAATCGCGAATAAGTTTGAATAGCTGCTGAATCGCTGTTGGAGAGAAAATGGTTTTGTGAAAAAAACACATTCTAAGACCTTTCAAAATAAGCAAATGTTAAAACCAGGGGTGGGCTGCTGTGGGGGTGGGGGTGGGTTACCCCCCCCCCCCCCACTCACTTTTCAGAACGGTCGGGTAGGCTATCACACCTCCCCCGAGAAAAAAATTCAGGTGCCCCCGACTCAACATTTTCAAGAAAATCGGCCTTAAAACCCGGTTTTGAGACTCGAAACCTCGATTTTGAAGCCCATTTTTCAAAAAATTTTGGCTGTGAGAGTTTTTTCAAACAATCACGTATTCTGGGTCAATTTTTTCGGTTAAAACCTGAAAAAAAACGGTTCATGTGATGTTTATACCTTATGATAAGAGCTTTTTTAAGCAAAAACAAGCAAAAAACGGAGCTTTATTGCAAAATTTTTTTTCTACCCCCTTTTTCTGCCCTGAATTTACCTTTCCCCCACTTTTCGGACTGGGCGGGTAGGATGGGATTATCTGTCGATAATCCCCCCAACGCGAAAAAAAAACCGACCCACCCCTGGTTAAAGCTATAGATAATGAACATAATTTTTTTTCAGGGGCTCTGATAAACTTGTTCTCAACCACTATGACGGTTTTGGTACTTGGGGAAAAGAGGTCAGTATAGTCAAAGTCAAAATAGTTTCCTTTCTTCCAATTCGGTTGAACTTTTTTTTGTGAACAACCTTCATGACGTGCATCATAAAAAATTGTGTCTTTACGCTTTTTTGGCAAAAATGTTAATATTCGGTCACGTTGATGGAGACGGAACAACACGATGGTGATTTTAACAGTTTATTGAACAGTGAAAAGTGAACACCAGCTTCAGACTGGTGACCGTTTCGAATCAAGTGAAATATAGGAACAATATCTCTAAAATTTCTGAAACTTTAGCAGAGAAAAAAGTAATGTAAATCTCGTTATAAAACTCGAAAGTATTTTAAAGACACTCTCGAGATTCTAGTGAAATATGAAGCACCATTTTGCTCAGACCATAAAACAACAAAAGTATTTTGGTCCACACTCTTGACTAACGTGCACGACGGTGATTGAGCAACAACTCAACCGGCCAATCATCATCACCCAAGTTCAGCCAAGCAATGAACTAGCTTGTGGCCCATTGAGTTCATTGT
>CAXIWR010000576.1:0-26799 GCA_964036265.1 Daptonema setosum | reverse complement strand
ACAACAACAACAACAACAACAACAACAACAACAACAACAACAACAACAACAACAACAACAACAACAACAATAACAACAACAACAACAACAACAACAACAACAACAACAACAACCACAACAACAACAACAACAACAACAACAACAACAACAACAAAAACAAAAACAAAAACAAAAACAACAACAACAACAACAACAACAACAACGACATCAACAACAACAACAACAACAACAACAACAACAACAACAGCAACAACAACAACAACAACAACAACAACAACAACAACAACAACAACAACAACAACAACAACAACAACAACAACAACAACAACAACAACAACAACAACAACAACAACAACAACAACAACAACAACAACAACAACAACAACAATAACAACAACAACAACAACAACAACAACAACAACAACAACAACCACAACAACAACAACAACAACAACAACAACAACAACAACAAAAACAAAAACAAAAACAAAAACAACAACAACAACAACAACAACAACAACGACATCAACAACAACAACAACAACAACAACAACAACAACAACAACAACAACAACAACAACAACAACAACAACAACAATAACAACAACAACAACAACAACAACAACAACAACAACAACAACCACAACGACATCAACAACAACAACAACAACAACAACAACAACAACAACAACAACAACAACAACAACAACAACAACAACAACAACAACAATAACAACAACATCAACAACAACAACAGCAACAACAGCATTAGCCAACCAACTCTGTATCGTTTATCTGTTTCCGGTGTATCCACGCACTCAATGCGCATCACCATCATATCCATCGGCTCGATTTTCATGGCTGCTATGTTGATCCTCTTATTTGTAGTATAGACGAAATCACTTCCATTCCTCTTGTTGATCTCTACTACTTTGTAGTCGTCCGGCTTGTGAAATCTGCAAATTAAACATCATGCATGGAAAAAAATAAGATGTGTTAGAACTATTCTTACGTTGATTGCTTGTTTTTCGAATAACATTTGTATGCGTTAAGCAATATTATCAAAAAAGCGCTACTGTAATTACCGATGTAATAGCAACTGTTAGTTTTTTTAATACAACCTCTGTTTCTCGAACAATATTGAAACGTAGTCAAAACTGTTTCTTCAAAAAGAGATAAACAAACTCATAAAATTTGCAAGAAACTATGTATGAAAAAAGAAACTCTTCTTCAATATGACAACGGGATCCTTCAATAAACTCAACCCATGAGCGAGCGAAGCCAACGTTCTGTGCACAGGCGGATAAGCTAATCCTCCGAAGGGTGGGAATTTTTTTCCAAGAGGGGAGAATTACATAGCAGTTTTCAGTTTTCGCATTTGAATTTACGTGTATCCCCATAGTTTTAACCTGATATTGTATTTTTCTTTCATTCTAAAAGAGCTGTATATCATCAGTCAAACTAGTTCATTGCTCAATGAAAGTTCGACCATGTGAATATTTACTCAACACGAGTTTGATCAATGCAATCGTAGCCTAAACGGGATCTACCCTATTCGCCCATAGATTACCTCACGTCCACCTGCATTGCGATGTCGGCATCCTCAATTTTCTGAAATTAACTTTTTTTACAATAGTTCACAAATATTATACAATTTTACAATCACAAATATTATATCAAAATAACCTGATAAGTTGAATCATTTAACATGCACGGCTTCACTGGGTCTGTACTCTTGAATTTGAAACGCGTCTAAAAACACAAGCGGTGCAAATGCGAATTCTAACCATATACATTATATACATTTCGGTCACGCTTGACTACTGAAATCAGTTAATACGCTCAACCTGAAACATCGCACGCATCTTACTGTACGAGTTCGTTATTGCCCAATTATCTACACATACGAGTCAAACCCGGAATCAAAAACTTCCTAATAACCTCAAGTCCTTCTGGATTATACATCAGATTGGCACTCCAACGGCTGAAAAAAGTCGAATTGAGTACATGAAGCCTTTCTCAATTGAATAGGAAATCGGAATTTTTGCGTGTACAGAAATTATTGATAATCACTTTTTGTCTAAAAAGTCAAACTCAGTCTCTGAATCCAACGAGATAAAGTACGATATTTGAAACCATCCGTCAAAGCCTTTTCCATATTTTATTGCAGAACATACTTTCAAACTTTTTCAAACCATGAAACTTTACCTCATAGTGTTTTCCTCATACACTCAACTTCTCCTCTTTATGACATTACCACGTAGCATCTTATTTGTTCGATAATATAGGAAGGTGATGTTTCATGGTCTGTGAAACCTGTGGGTTTTTCTCAGGTTTGTTGAAACCACTGTGATATAGGTCGGACGATTGGTTATTAGAAAGAAATATTTACTTATTTGACTGTACACCAAAGTGAATATTGGATTCTCAGTATTTGATATGTATCTTAGATCAAAGCGACCAGGACGCGAGTTTAATAAATGCACTATTCTGAGAATCCAAATTTGCCAAAACTATAATTTGCGAGTTTTCTCAGGAAAAAGTGTTTTGAGATTCGAAATTCTCAAATTGTATGTATTTTGAATGTACTTATATTTTTTAAACGGATCCCACCTCTCGTTATCGCTCGGACAAGCCAGCCTTACGGTATGTTATCGGGGGTTAACGAGCAGTAAAATTTCAAAGGGAGTAGTAAAAGTTCGAAAAACTCGTCTGCAGCAGGGATCGTTAACGCATATTTCCAAAACCCAGTAATTTTCCTAGAATTTTTCCTATCCACGAAATTTTATAAGGTGGGTGATCACTGAAATACCACCGCTGCGCGGGCCTAACGCGCTTGTCCTCGCTCCCGCTCGGACAAGCCAGCCTTACGATAGGTAATCGGGGGTTAACGGACAGTGAAACTTTACATGGAATATATTTTTAGTGAGTTTTTTTTCGGCGTTTAGTAAAAATTCTATAAAAATTACTGGGTTTTGTAATTTTGCATCGATAACATGCGAAACGAAACGAAACGAAATCCTCAAATTTCGTTTCGCTAGCTTGCGAAACAAAAAAATTTCGTTAAGGATTTCGTTAAGAATATTGTATTTCGCTAAGCACCCTTAGCGAAACACAATATCCTTAGCGAAATCCTTAACGAATTTTTTTTCGTTTCGCAACCTAGCGAAACGAAATTTGAGGATTGAATGCACGCGTTGAAGTTTGGATTCTCAGATTAGTGCAGTTTGAAATCTTGCGATCAGGACTATGTTTGAATGCTGAAAGGCAGTGCATGCTTCTGTCTATTTGTGAGTAACTATAAAAACAGAAACTAACTTTTTCAGTTGATAATTTTTTGATCTTGTTATTATATATCATGATAAATCAATAGCTGAATCCGAAATTGTAAATGTTCGATATCCAGAATCAAATTGGCGTAATGGGGAAATACTACTAATTTCTAATTATCAATTGTTCACTCTATTCTAATTAATTGCTGTTCAAGCTCTAGTAAAAATTACAAAATATAATAAACAATCAGCCAACGGTTCTATCGAGTCTTGGACAATTCGACCCTTGATCTTGAGTGTCATACCTTTCTTGAGCTGACCACCGATAGTCCAGACGAACGGACTCATCTATATCAGATTATGGTTAATAATTCATGTTATATACGTCTGAGGAGACTGTTAAACATCATCTCATATGAATAAACATTCCTTTTGCTATTAAGATCTCTGATCAACCGGTTGGGCATGAAAAACCTAAAACAAACCTGATTCTCGACGCGACGCAGGATTCGATCTCCGGCCAGAACTTCGCCGGCTGGTTTCTGCAATTCGTTAACTATTCGTATAGTTTCTTCAATTGATTAGAAATGGTTAATATTGAATAACTAAAAATCCTGGATAGATTATGAATCGTTTAAGAGTGGGCACTGGTCGATTTGTCTACATATAAGACGTATGTATGTGTGTGCGTGCGTTCATGCTTCTTAAAAAACTAAGATACATGGCGTTCAAATGATGACGGGTTTGGAAAAAAGTCAAACTTCCTCGGCTTCAAGGGCCAAATTGTGAAAAAGACGGATTGTGATTGATAATGTATACGGACAAACATTTCCGGAGGCGGTGAGGCGGACCTTGTTGAAAGAGGCGATATTCATTTGGTTACCTTCACACACGCGCTGAAAGCATTAAATTATCAAAAACAACAACAACGACAACAACAACAACAACAACAACAACAACAACAACAACAACAACAACAACAACAACAACAACAACAACAACAACAACAACAACAACAACAACAACAACAACAACAACAACAACAACAACAACAACAACAACAACAACAACAACAACAACAACAACAACAACAACAACAACAACAACAACAACAACAACAACAACAACAACAACAACAACAACAACAACAACAACAACAACAACAACAACAACAACAACAACAACAACAACAACAACAACAACAACAACAACAACAACAACAACAACAACAACAACAACAACAACAACAACAACAACAACAACAACAACAACAACAACAACAACAACAACAACAACAACAACAACAACAACAACAACAACAACAACAACAACAACAACAACAACAACAACAACAACAACAACAACAACAACAACAACAACAACAACAACAACAACAACAACAACAACAACAACAACAACAACAACAACAACAACAACAACAACAACAACAACAACAACAACAACAACAACAACAACAACAACAACAACAACAACAACAACAACAACAACAACAACAACAACAACAACAACAACAACAACAACAACAACAACAACAACAACAACAACAGCAAAAACATTACAGATGTGACTTGTAAACTTGCGTGACTAACCAGCAGAGCTGCAGTGATGAGTGCAAATGTGAAAAGCATTTCTGTTGCGTTATTTATTACCTATAAATATTGTGTAGCATTCTCATTTGATTAGGATAACTTAAATGTGCGTTATTATTTATTTAGATTTTCAAACACTGATTAATTTATG
Source organism: Daptonema setosum (assembly GCA_964036265.1). Lineage (NCBI taxonomy): Eukaryota > Metazoa > Nematoda > Chromadorea > Monhysterida > Xyalidae > Daptonema > Daptonema setosum. The sequence continues at coordinate 21,766 of CAXIWR010000576.1, read as the reverse complement.
TTTAGTTTAGGTTTTTTGGAAATTAGTCTTCTTATCAATTAAGAATATCAGGCTATATCTGGTTCGTGGAAATGGAACCGTCGCTTACATCTAACGTATAAAGCTTCGGAATCTCCTGCTTTCATAAAAACAAACTTTCCGCCAACGTAAACGTGTGTCTAAGATTCCATTTCCGTAAAAAACTGTTTGTTTCGTGTAAAAAGTATGTTGGGTAACTTCGCATTGCAAGGACCTACATATGTTTTGCAAACATCCAACATTGCTATAAATAAGTGGATACAGGGTGGCTGTAGAAAAACGACGCGTTTTCTGAAACGTCAAAATGCCAAAAAAATATAATTTCCAATAATGCGGATTTTGATTTGATTACTTACATATAGTGGAATTTCTGTCCCGTCCTGGGGAAAAATTTTTGTTATAAAAAACGATATTTATGTAGTTTGATCGTAAACGCACCCTGCGAAATATTTCGACCTAACACTTTTACCACGCAAGAAATTGTTTTCTGAAAAAATAGTAGAAAGTAAGTTTAAAAAACATAGAAAGTTTCACGCGAATAGTCGTTAGTGACATATCGTAGAACCGACTTTTGTAAACGGTCAACGATAAGTCGCCCAGACTGATTCGCGGGAAAAACTGCCTCTGAACAATACAGAAGATGACAGCGTAGGAGGACCTTGTAGATGGTTAGTTTGGCCTCCAAGTTGATGGATTTACGGAAAATCCGTAAGCAGGCAGCAACATGACGTTTGACAAGAGCACATTTGTTAGAATAGTGTTGTGAGAAGGAGAGGTTGCTATCGAAAATGACACCGAGGTATTTTAGTGTAGTAACCGAGGAGCACGCGACATTATCGACCAAGAGGTCGAAATTAACGCCAGACTTGCCACCGACTCGGTTATTAATTAGAGATTGAGTTTTAGTTGAATTGATTTTTAAATGTAGATTAGTAGAAAAGTGATTTGATACCGAGTTGATGACATGTTGCAGCGCCGTATGGTTTTTGTCATGCGGCTTAGTGAGAGGTGCAGTGATGAGGACGTCGTCAGCATAACCGAAGATGTTAATATTATGCTTAGAAGATATGGTTAATGTAAATAAGGAAGAGGTAAGGGCCCAGAATGGACCCTTGAGGGACACCAGAAGTGACGGGGACGGATTGTGAGGTGTTAGAGAGATAGCGAACCGATTGAGAACGGTCAGAAAGGAAAGAATGAATTATTTGGAATAGTTGATAGGGAATGTGTGAGTCAGATAGAATAGTGAGGAGACGGTTGTGGACGACAGTGTCGGTCGCCTTAGAGACGTCGACGGAAAGACATGCAACATGAGGAAAGTTGTCCAATAAAGTATGGACATCATTTACAACCGAGTAAACACAATCAGTAGTGGCCCTTGCTTTCCGAAAACCGAATTGCATGGGTGATAGAGAAATACACGGAAGCGTGGTGATGACGGACAACATATACCATTCATAAAACTTGGAGAGAATAGGAAGAACTGAAATTGGACGAAACTCATTGACAGATTTGGAATTAGCGACTTTTGGAATGACAGACACATTAGCATGCTTCCAGGAGTTAGGATAGACACGGTGATGGATTAGTTTGTTAATGAGGACACATATGATTGGCGCCATGATGGGCGCGCAGTTTTTTTTATGAAAACTGCCGGAACCCCATCAGGGCCTGTTGCCATATGTGTGCGAAGACGGGAAATACGGTTACGAACAAAATCAACATCACAGGGAGGGACAGAATAGTTAGTGTTGAGTCCACCAGTTTGTGGGAACGAAACTGTTGTTTGGTTAAATTGTGAAGAGAAATGTTGTGAGAAAGCAGATGCAATTTTAGTATTGTCACGAATAGGCACGCCATCGACCTCGATACAATCAGGTAATGAAGGACGTGTACCAAGAAATTTATGGACGTTGGACCTGAATTTGGAAGAATTGTTAGAGTCCGACAGTTTATTGGTAAAGAAGTTGTTCTTGTCGGACGCCTTCTTCAACTTCTTGCGAATCTTGGTCACAAGTCGTTTGTGTTGCGCAAGAAATTTAGGTTTGCCAGTAGATAAATATTTATTGTGGGCCCAATTTTTAGCTTTGGTCATCGACCTCAGCGACGGTGAGTAGAATGTTGGCCAGCGAGAATTACACTTAACAGACTTAGATGGAACAAATTTGGTTATGAGATTCATAATGGACTGTTGAACAAAATCAGCAATGGAATGGATGTCAGTGGTGTTAACAATGTGATTGATCAAATTGAGCGAGCTGAGATGTAACATGATGAGAGGCCAATCGGCCTTGGAATAGAGAAATTTGTTCTGGTATATAACGGATGATGAAGAGTCAGACAATTTAGGCAACGAACACTGGAAATGATTGTAATGTGTTCTTTCTCCACCTTGGGGAGAGAAGAGACCGTGGAATATGACAAAAAATAATCAGAGATATAAAAGACATCAATGATTTTCTTTTTGTGGGTGGTGAATGTTACAGTTTGTGTTTGTGATAAATCGAAAGCAGAAAGACTGTACTCCATGTGAGAGGACTCAGCCAGTAGATGTCAAATATTAACATCGCCGCAAACAATGATATAAGAAACTGAATTAGCCACATGTGCAACAGCCGCCGTCAGCTCGTCAACAAATGCTACATTGTAGGTGTTAGGAGGTTTATAGCAGTTGAAGAGAGCGAACGTGTTGCCAAAAAACGAAAATTTAATACACATGATTTTGCACGAAAGGTTTGGAATAATGAGGTGAGATGGATTGTAACATGATTTACATAAAGTGAGTAGACCACCGCCTTGTCCAGTACGGTCTTGACGAAAATGTGAGTAAGCAGGTACATCGAGTGATATTAGTACATTAGAATCAATTTTAGTCTCCTGGAGACACAGAAAATCACAAGACAAAGAGAATAAAAAATGTGAATTAATAGTGTCAAGCTTGCCTCTGTATCCATTAATATTGACAGAGATAATGGATAGAGGCTTTAAATCCGCAACAGTTTCTTTTTTTCTGATTGCGGTTGGGGCAGTATAACAGCGACGTGCCAGGTCTAGCGGTATATTGGGTTTAAGCAAGTTGTGAGTATTCATAAAGTATGTAATGTGGTTTTAACGACTGTCCTTGTCGACTACAATTTAATGACGTGGTTAGTCGAGTGTGAGCATTTGTGGTAACGTTCCTTGTCCTCGCCGGTTGGGCTGTATGCGGCATCCGGCCCTCGGGTGTCGATCTGTCAGGCCACCCTCTTCGTAATGCAGGGTTCGACTGGACCCCGCCCAACCGCTGCAGGCGTACTGCAGTGCCATCGGACCAAATTAATTGCTTATTTTCAAGTCAAATTGTGGTTGCGTTCAACGGGCACGCCTGAAGGCGTAGGATTCAGAAGCTATGGTCGGTTCTGGACGGCGCCTTTATATAAATGATTATATCTTGGGCCCAAAGGGTTTCCGATAGCGCTGAAAACAATAATGAATTTTTCAAATATGACTGAATTCTTATTTTTTTACTAAAATCCACATTCTTACCATAACATACTTTTTCGTTTCGAAAAATTTGAATTCGCACCCAAATTTTTTCACACGCGGTAGAAGGGGTTTACAAATTTTGATTGACTGACGCCATTTACTCGAACGGTTGAAGGTTTACAAAGGAAAACGGGTGTGTTTACGATCACTGTATGTAAATTTAACAGTCACCCTGTTAAAATGTAGCTATAAATTGCCACTAACCTTTACTTTACATTCGTTTTTATTACGTCTATCTTTAGTCGAAAAAATTAAATAATGAGCCGATTAGAAGAGTTGGATACACAAATATAAAATATACAGGGTGGGCTAGAAAAAAACAACGTCACTTTGATCGGGAATTATACATATATCAAAAGGTAAATAAGAAACGCCGAAAAGAGGGAGTTTTTCTTCCCCACTGAAATACAGCCTTGTTTGAGTTGTTTATGAACTGGAGTTTGATTTCGCCCTTTTTTGGCATACCACGTTTTTTGTGGTTAAAAAGGAAAATGCAGGGAACTATTTAAAAATAATACAGGGTGTCCACACGAAGTATCACAAGTGATTTTTTCTAATAACTTTTGCAAAATTGAAGTTGTGACGTTTATTTTTTTACTGGAGGTAGTCAACATATTAGGAAACATAATGATTTTTTAATTTTTGAAATCCGTCCAGAAATTTGGAAAATATAAGGGTTTGAAAAAATGTCAAACTTCCACTGATTTTCGGGGGTAATTGTGAAAAATTGGGTTCTGTGACTGGGAGAATTGAATTCATTCGAATGAATTGTGACTTAAGAAGATAGTGTTTTATTTTTGAAGTGATGTTTATTTATTTTTCTTGTCAGCTCAGATGTAATGTCCAGTTTTATGAAAAAGTTAGAACATCGGTTGAATAACCGACGTTCAGCTTTTTCATGCCTCATGTTAAAACGAAACCTACAAATTCATCGTTTTTGTCAACAAAGAGTTAAAGAAGAAATACGGTCGAAGTCACCGACAGTCAATACAATCAAGAAATGAATTTAAGAGTCATAAAATTGACGAACGCGATGATTTCGAGGGTGTCATACCAACATGAAGCATAGAAACGGTGAAACAGTGGACCATTTTAAACCCTGAAACAAGACATTAAACCTGAACTGACAAGGAAAAACAACAAATACAGTCTCAAAATACAAAACACTTTCACCTAAACTTACAATTCAATCAAATTAATTTTAATTTCCTAGTCAGAAAACCCGATGTTTCACAATTTTCCCCTGAAAATTCAAGGAAATTTGACCTTTTTTCCGAAACCCGTTTATTTCATGAAATTCTGGGCGGATTTCAAACATTAAAAAATCATTATGTTTCCTGATATGTTGGCTACCTCCAGTGAAAAAATAAACTTTACAACTTCATTTTTGCAAAAGTTATTAGAAAAAATCACTTGTGATACTTCGTGTGGACACCCTATAGTGTTTCCACTGAAAGTTTCATAATTATTGATTGAAACTGACGGAGTTTCATGTATTTTTCTCAATACGGAGAAAATTATTTGATTTAAATTGATTTTATTTCAGGTCAAAAGTTTCAATTTTCCCGAATCACACTGGGTACGCCATGGATTTCCAAAAATTTAAAAAACCCACCGTGCCGAAGAAAAATGGGTGCGCGCACCTAAGGTGCTACGTACCTGGTGCGCTGCATAGCGCACCAAAGGTACGCTTGGAAATATAAACACACAGCGTACCGGTACGCGCGCACCTTGGGTGCGCATGGGTAGGCCACGCCCCGTACCCTTAGTATAGATGGGCCTTTAGATTCATAGTATCAGCTACCAGTATTGTACATATAGCTACAAGTACTGTAATTACGGGACGGGACGGGACGGGACGGGACGGGACGGATTTTGTCCCGGCATTCCGACACCTACAGGTGTTTTTCCTGTCTCGTCACGTCCAATCCCGTCCTGTCCCGTCCCGTCCCGTCCCATCCCGTCCCGTCCCGTCCCGGATTAATTTTTCCATTTCCCGCCCCGTTCCGTTCAAAATTAAATTTGTCCCGTCCCGGAAATTTCCTGCATTTCACTCCGGGACAAGCATTTCTGTCCCGGGATGCATATTTGGAAACTGTAAATATTTGGGGGAAACCATTGTCTTCACAATTGTTGATCAGGCTAAGTTTGCAGCCAACACAATATTCAACAATAATAAACAGTTTCGTATGTAACTCTATTCTAACGCAAATCGTTCAATACAATATCTTTTTTATACTATAACATTAATTATCAGCGAACAACTTGCCTACTTTTTATCGCCTTTAAACAAATGAATCACGAGTGAAAACTTTTGAATTGATTTACTGTTATTTATGATTTACAGCTCAAATTGAAACTAACATCACGAATAAACCATCACATGATTTACAAATAACCAATAATTTTTTACCATCGATACACAAAAAGGATACCGAATTTTATTTTTATTTTTACAAAAATGAAATATTCATTTTAAACGACGGCCATGTCGGTTGGGTGGCACTTGTAGGTTGTGAAGTTGATACACTAGTGTAACTCGTGGACTACATGGCTCATTCAAAAGAACTTGGGATTTCACGAGTTTACACGAACAGACTAATTCAAAAGGAAAAAAATTGTCGCTGCGATTCTATTTCAAATATAGCTGCAGAACGATTGAATTGCAAATTTTCTGTTTGAGGATGTGTCTGACAGTGACCATGAACGATTTTACAGAGTTACGGTAAAATTTCAAAAACATGAAGAAATCAATTTTTTTACAACGATATCCTCAATAAGGGAATAAAATTATATTATTTGGGGAAAGCATTCTTTTAACCTCTGTTGCATATGCTAATATTGTTGCAAACAAAACATTCAGCAATAATAAGCAGTTGTGTGATTTTATTCTAATACAATATCTTTTTGTACTATAAAAATTATTTTTCAGTTATACGCCTCTGACCGAATGAATCACTATTGAAAATTTTACCAACTTACTTCTGTTATAACTCAAAATGAATCTAAAAACATGCGTAAAATCATAACGTGGGTTAAAAGCAATCTTTGGTAACCAAAATTTTTTTAAGGGTGCTTTCAGAGTAAAAAGGAAAGTAAAAAGGAAAAAAAACGGAAAGTAAAATCTGTAAACCTATTGACTGAAAACAAAATTTCGGGAACAAAATTGACTTCCCGGTCAATTGGTTTACAGATTTTACTTACCGTTTTACTTTTCTTTTTACTTTCCTTTTTACTCTGAAAGCACCCTAACCATCGACACAAAAAAATTCTATCATTTATTAAAAATTTCAAAAAATGAAATTTTTTACCTGAAACGAAGGCGATGTGGGGAGGGGGGGGGGGGTGGCACCTGTAGATTGTGGAGTCGACCTATTGGGGTAACTCGTGGGCTTGTGGTTTATCCAAATAACTTGGGACTTTAACGAAAATCTGAGGTTAATATTAACCGAGCGACCAAATGAGTAAATTCTTATAATTTGTTTGTTGAATAATCGACAGTAAAATGACTGCCGAAAGATTGAAAATGACCATGTGAATTTTCAGAACAATACATAAATGTTATCTCTCAATATCAGCGTTTGAATACAGAAAGATTTAAGAATTTGAAAATCTATGAAATTCCGTTTTTTTAGTTTCAAAGTGGCCGTTCTCGAGATTGAAACATTTGTGGACCCTAATACTATGGTCGATTACTACCCACCATATAGTGGTTCTGAAACCGATAACAGCTTAAAAAAATTTCGTCGACGCCTGACTGTAGGTTCTCTCAGGCATTCCGATTTAAGTCGTTATCATAAGCACCGTAAAAATTATTCAAAAAAAATCAATGATCACACCTCGCTGGGACACCTTGTAATTCTATGTGGAACTAGAATAATTTCATATTTTGTTAAAATAATGTAAAAAAGACAATGGTTTTGTTTTACACAGTCATCTTCAAATGAAGATTTTTCATGCCTCATGTTAAAACGAAACCTACAAATTCATCGTTTTTGTCAACAAAGAGTTAAAGAAGAAATACGGTCGAAGTCACCGACAGTCAATACAATCAAGAAATGAATTTAAGAGTCATAAAATTGACGAACGCGATGATTTCGAGGGTGTCATACCAACATGAAGCATAGAAACGGTGAAACAGTGGACCATTTTAAACCCTGAAACAAGACATTAAACCTGAACTGACAAGGAAAAACAACAAATACAGTCTCAAAATACAAAACACTTTCACCTAAACTTACAATTCAATCAAATTAATTTTAATTTCCTAGTCAGAAAACCCGATGTTTCACAATTTTCCCCTGAAAATTCAAGGAAATTTGACCTTTTTTCCGAAACCCGTTTATTTCATGAAATTCTGGGCGGATTTCAAACATTAAAAAATCATTATGTTTCCTGATATGTTGGCTACCTCCAGTGAAAAAATAAACTTTACAACTTCATTTTTGCAAAAGTTATTAGAAAAAATCACTTGTGATACTTCGTGTGGACACCCTATAGTGTTTCCACTGAAAGTTTCATAATTATTGATTGAAACTGACGGAGTTTCATGTATTTTTCTCAATACGGAGAAAATTATTTGATTTAAATTGATTTTATTTCAGGTCAAAAGTTTCAATTTTCCCGAATCACACTGGGTACGCCATGGATTTCCAAAAATTTAAAAAACCCACCGTGCCGAAGAAAAATGGGTGCGCGCACCTAAGGTGCTACGTACCTGGTGCGCTGCATAGCGCACCAAAGGTACGCTTGGAAATATAAACACACAGCGTACCGGTACGCGCGCACCTTGGGTGCGCATGGGTAGGCCACGCCCCGTACCCTTAGTATAGATGGGCCTTTAGATTCATAGTATCAGCTACCAGTATTGTACATATAGCTACAAGTACTGTAATTACGGGACGGGACGGGACGGGACGGGACGGGACGGATTTTGTCCCGGCATTCCGACACCTACAGGTGTTTTTCCTGTCTCGTCACGTCCAATCCCGTCCTGTCCCGTCCCGTCCCGTCCCATCCCGTCCCGTCCCGTCCCGGATTAATTTTTCCATTTCCCGCCCCGTTCCGTTCAAAATTAAATTTGTCCCGTCCCGGAAATTTCCTGCATTTCACTCCGGGACAAGCATTTCTGTCCCGGGATGCATATTTGGAAACTGTAAATATTTGGGGGAAACCATTGTCTTCACAATTGTTGATCAGGCTAAGTTTGCAGCCAACACAATATTCAACAATAATAAACAGTTTCGTATGTAACTCTATTCTAACGCAAATCGTTCAATACAATATCTTTTTTATACTATAACATTAATTATCAGCGAACAACTTGCCTACTTTTTATCGCCTTTAAACAAATGAATCACGAGTGAAAACTTTTGAATTGATTTACTGTTATTTATGATTTACAGCTCAAATTGAAACTAACATCACGAATAAACCATCACATGATTTACAAATAACCAATAATTTTTTACCATCGATACACAAAAAGGATACCGAATTTTATTTTTATTTTTACAAAAATGAAATATTCATTTTAAACGACGGCCATGTCGGTTGGGTGGCACTTGTAGGTTGTGAAGTTGATACACTAGTGTAACTCGTGGACTACATGGCTCATTCAAAAGAACTTGGGATTTCACGAGTTTACACGAACAGACTAATTCAAAAGGAAAAAAATTGTCGCTGCGATTCTATTTCAAATATAGCTGCAGAACGATTGAATTGCAAATTTTCTGTTTGAGGATGTGTCTGACAGTGACCATGAACGATTTTACAGAGTTACGGTAAAATTTCAAAAACATGAAGAAATCAATTTTTTTACAACGATATCCTCAATAAGGGAATAAAATTATATTATTTGGGGAAAGCATTCTTTTAACCTCTGTTGCATATGCTAATATTGTTGCAAACAAAACATTCAGCAATAATAAGCAGTTGTGTGATTTTATTCTAATACAATATCTTTTTGTACTATAAAAATTATTTTTCAGTTATACGCCTCTGACCGAATGAATCACTATTGAAAATTTTACCAACTTACTTCTGTTATAACTCAAAATGAATCTAAAAACATGCGTAAAATCATAACGTGGGTTAAAAGCAATCTTTGGTAACCAAAATTTTTTTAAGGGTGCTTTCAGAGTAAAAAGGAAAGTAAAAAGGAAAAAAAACGGAAAGTAAAATCTGTAAACCTATTGACTGAAAACAAAATTTCGGGAACAAAATTGACTTCCCGGTCAATTGGTTTACAGATTTTACTTACCGTTTTACTTTTCTTTTTACTTTCCTTTTTACTCTGAAAGCACCCTAACCATCGACACAAAAAAATTCTATCATTTATTAAAAATTTCAAAAAATGAAATTTTTTACCTGAAACGAAGGCGATGTGGGGAGGGGGGGGGGGTGGCACCTGTAGATTGTGGAGTCGACCTATTGGGGTAACTCGTGGGCTTGTGGTTTATCCAAATAACTTGGGACTTTAACGAAAATCTGAGGTTAATATTAACCGAGCGACCAAATGAGTAAATTCTTATAATTTGTTTGTTGAATAATCGACAGTAAAATGACTGCCGAAAGATTGAAAATGACCATGTGAATTTTCAGAACAATACATAAATGTTATCTCTCAATATCAGCGTTTGAATACAGAAAGATTTAAGAATTTGAAAATCTATGAAATTCCGTTTTTTTAGTTTCAAAGTGGCCGTTCTCGAGATTGAAACATTTGTGGACCCTAATACTATGGTCGATTACTACCCACCATATAGTGGTTCTGAAACCGATAACAGCTTAAAAAAATTTCGTCGACGCCTGACTGTAGGTTCTCTCAGGCATTCCGATTTAAGTCGTTATCATAAGCACCGTAAAAATTATTCAAAAAAAATCAATGATCACACCTCGCTGGGACACCTTGTAATTCTATGTGGAACTAGAATAATTTCATATTTTGTTAAAATAATGTAAAAAAGACAATGGTTTTGTTTTACACAGTCATCTTCAAATGAAGATTTTTCATGCCTCATGTTAAAACGAAACCTACAAATTCATCGTTTTTGTCAACAAAGAGTTAAAGAAGAAATACGGTCGAAGTCACCGACAGTCAATACAATCAAGAAATGAATTTAAGAGTCATAAAATTGACGAACGCGATGATTTCGAGGGTGTCATACCAACATGAAGCATAGAAACGGTGAAACAGTGGACCATTTTAAACCCTGAAACAAGACATTAAACCTGAACTGACAAGGAAAAACAACAAATACAGTCTCAAAATACAAAACACTTTCACCTAAACTTACAATTCAATCAAATTAATTTTAATTTCCTAGTCAGAAAACCCGATGTTTCACAATTTTCCCCTGAAAATTCAAGGAAATTTGACCTTTTTTCCGAAACCCGTTTATTTCATGAAATTCTGGGCGGATTTCAAACATTAAAAAATCATTATGTTTCCTGATATGTTGGCTACCTCCAGTGAAAAAATAAACTTTACAACTTCATTTTTGCAAAAGTTATTAGAAAAAATCACTTGTGATACTTCGTGTGGACACCCTATAGTGTTTCCACTGAAAGTTTCATAATTATTGATTGAAACTGACGGAGTTTCATGTATTTTTCTCAATACGGAGAAAATTATTTGATTTAAATTGATTTTATTTCAGGTCAAAAGTTTCAATTTTCCCGAATCACACTGGGTACGCCATGGATTTCCAAAAATTTAAAAAACCCACCGTGCCGAAGAAAAATGGGTGCGCGCACCTAAGGTGCTACGTACCTGGTGCGCTGCATAGCGCACCAAAGGTACGCTTGGAAATATAAACACACAGCGTACCGGTACGCGCGCACCTTGGGTGCGCATGGGTAGGCCACGCCCCGTACCCTTAGTATAGATGGGCCTTTAGATTCATAGTATCAGCTACCAGTATTGTACATATAGCTACAAGTACTGTAATTACGGGACGGGACGGGACGGGACGGGACGGGAAGGATTTTGTCCCGGCATTCCGACACCTACAGGTGTTTTTCCTGTCTCGTCACGTCCAATCCCGTCCTGTCCCGTCCCGTCCCGTCCCATCCCGTCCCGTCCCGTCCCGGATTAATTTTTCCATTTCCCGCCCCGTTCCGTTCAAAATTAAATTTGTCCCGTCCCGGAAATTTCCTGCATTTCACTCCGGGACAAGCATTTCTGTCCCGGGATGCATATTTGGAAACTGTAAATATTTGGGGGAAACCATTGTCTTCACAATTGTTGATCAGGCTAAGTTTGCAGCCAACACAATATTCAACAATAATAAACAGTTTCGTATGTAACTCTATTCTAACGCAAATCGTTCAATACAATATCTTTTTTATACTATAACATTAATTATCAGCGAACAACTTGCCTACTTTTTATCGCCTTTAAACAAATGAATCACGAGTGAAAACTTTTGAATTGATTTACTGTTATTTATGATTTACAGCTCAAATTGAAACTAACATCACGAATAAACCATCACATGATTTACAAATAACCAATAATTTTTTACCATCGATACACAAAAAGGATACCGAATTTTATTTTTATTTTTACAAAAATGAAATATTCATTTTAAACGACGGCCATGTCGGTTGGGTGGCACTTGTAGGTTGTGAAGTTGATACACTAGTGTAACTCGTGGACTACATGGCTCATTCAAAAGAACTTGGGATTTCACGAGTTTACACGAACAGACTAATTCAAAAGGAAAAAAATTGTCGCTGCGATTCTATTTCAAATATAGCTGCAGAACGATTGAATTGCAAATTTTCTGTTTGAGGATGTGTCTGACAGTGACCATGAACGATTTTACAGAGTTACGGTAAAATTTCAAAAACATGAAGAAATCAATTTTTTTACAACGATATCCTCAATAAGGGAATAAAATTATATTATTTGGGGAAAGCATTCTTTTAACCTCTGTTGCATATGCTAATATTGTTGCAAACAAAACATTCAGCAATAATAAGCAGTTGTGTGATTTTATTCTAATACAATATCTTTTTGTACTATAAAAATTATTTTTCAGTTATACGCCTCTGACCGAATGAATCACTATTGAAAATTTTACCAACTTACTTCTGTTATAACTCAAAATGAATCTAAAAACATGCGTAAAATCATAACGTGGGTTAAAAGCAATCTTTGGTAACCAAAATTTTTTTAAGGGTGCTTTCAGAGTAAAAAGGAAAGTAAAAAGGAAAAAAAACGGAAAGTAAAATCTGTAAACCTATTGACTGAAAACAAAATTTCGGGAACAAAATTGACTTCCCGGTCAATTGGTTTACAGATTTTACTTACCGTTTTACTTTTCTTTTTACTTTCCTTTTTACTCTGAAAGCACCCTAACCATCGACACAAAAAAATTCTATCATTTATTAAAAATTTCAAAAAATGAAATTTTTTACCTGAAACGAAGGCGATGTGGGGAGGGGGGGGGGGGGGGTGGCACCTGTAGATTGTGGAGTCGACCTATTGGGGTAACTCGTGGGCTTGTGGTTTATCCAAATAACTTGGGACTTTAACGAAAATCTGAGGTTAATATTAACCGAGCGACCAAATGAGTAAATTCTTATAATTTGTTTGTTGAATAATCGACAGTAAAATGACTGCCGAAAGATTGAAAATGACCATGTGAATTTTCAGAACAATACATAAATGTTATCTCTCAATATCAGCGTTTGAATACAGAAAGATTTAAGAATTTGAAAATCTATGAAATTCCGTTTTTTTAGTTTCAAAGTGGCCGTTCTCGAGATTGAAACATTTGTGGACCCTAATACTATGGTCGATTACTACCCACCATATAGTGGTTCTGAAACCGATAACAGCTTAAAAAAATTTCGTCGACGCCTGACTGTAGGTTCTCTCAGGCATTCCGATTTAAGTCGTTATCATAAGCACCGTAAAAATTATTCAAAAAAAATCAATGATCACACCTCGCTGGGACACCTTGTAATTCTATGTGGAACTAGAATAATTTCATATTTTGTTAAAATAATGTAAAAAAGACAATGGTTTTGTTTTACACAGTCATCTTCAAATGAAATCAAAGCGAGATCGTCTTTCGCCCAAATTCAAATTTATTCAGTTGTTAGGTCATAATAGCTAGTTATGTATATACCAATAAAGTTGAATACCAAATCAAAAATATAGTGAAATAACGGTCACCCTATGACATTCACGGATCATAAACAACGTACTTGAGTTCACTGCGTCTGAACCCGCAGTACGCACCAGGACAATCGGTTTGCGAAGCCGGTGCGATTATTTCCAGAAACTACAAAAAAAAATTGTCACCAGTAAAACTTTTCCCTGAATGGATGGATGGTTTCGAACAAATGAACAAACAAATTTTTTTTCTCGAAAAATTAATTTCTTTGTTGGAATTTTTATTGTCATAAAATTAAGCTTGCTTTGCTAATTTTTGTCATGTATTTTTCATGGAAATACGTTGATTATTGAATGGTTAAAATAACGTTCAAAGTTAGAATTAAATTTCAAAAAACTATTTTAACTTTTCGATAATCAATGTATTTCAATGAAAAATACATGTTATTAAAACATGAGTGTTTTACCTCTTAGGTTATGGCTAACGGTTCGGCTTGTGGTGACATGAAAACCACGCTGGACACCTCCGTTTCGCGCTGCTAACGGTCCAAGGCGGGGGCATAAAACTTAGGTTTCAGTGTAGGCTTAGGCTTAGGCTTAGCCTTTGAAGAAAGGGCTTCTCAAACCCTAAGCCTAATCCTAAGCCTAAACTGAAAACTAACTCTTAGCCTCATACTCGGCGATCTCGCTTAGAAGTCCGCTAAGCCGAAGCCATACAAACAATGGTAACTTTTTAATGCAAATAAGAGCGCTAGAATGGGATAGTTTCTTCATAACAGGCAATCCTATTTTTTCTCTGATTTATGCTTCGTTTTCCAAAAAAAAAAGATTTTTAGTCACAAAATTTTCAGTTCACTTGTGCGAAACCATAGTTTTGAGAAAAGTTTTACTGGTGACAATTTTTTTGTAGTTTCTGTAAATATGCGGCCGGTGCCTTAACCACTTGACAAGGGTTGCGACAAAAGTATAATAAGCGAATGAAATATACATAGTTAACCAATCAATAAAAGTTCCCAGAAGCATAACGCGTTCGAACTGCCAACTGAATTTCTACTGATTTTAAACTTAATGACATTGGGGATTAAGCGTGCACTAAGGTATAAAATTATTCAGAAAGTCAGATCAGTTATATCAGAATGTTGAAAGTAGAACTTCTTGAGATCTTCTTTTCCATGTTCAGCATAACCACTTAGGATCGCGTACAATATGGGCGTACATTTGGGATGTGATGTATTTCGTATTCACCTCGCGCATCTGATATAAAAAAGTGTAAGTATGAGTATAAGTATATACTGCTCATGTTTCTTTATGCAACACGTCGTAACACTTTCGAACATTGTTGAAGGAGAAATGTCCTAATTGAGAAATTGTCGGCACTAATCTCTTCGAGGCAATGGGCATGTAAATAATTCAAAAACTTTCATAGAAGTATAAAAAAATTATGGTTTATTATACTGAAAATGGAAGCACCTCAGAATTGATTTTGCTTAATTTTGAGAACTTGAAATCTTGTATGCAACTGGCAGTGAAGGGAAAATCTTACGCATGGGGTGTGTTTGGTTGTACACACGATTCGTCTTTTTTGCCTTTTCAATCATGAGCAGTATACGTAAGTATAAGTATGAATTCAAGTATAAGTATAAGTATAAGTTTAACTTTTTTGGGCGAGTTTTAATTCAAATCGGTTTTCGGCGCGCTTCCGAATTTTCGAGAAAGTAATTCATTTTAACATAACTTTTAGACAACATAAAAAATTGCACTTAGTTCATTGCATACGTGCGTAACCGGTTCACAAAATTTTTGATAACAAGAAACCCTGACCGAGCTAAGCTATTTGTTCAAAATCAAGCCTTACTTGTTTTAAAAGCAGAAAAAAGCACTCTTTTGTTAGCGTGTTCCCTGGAATAGCTTAATTACTGATAGTCTGATCTTTCGTTTGCCGGCGCATATTGTACATTCAATATCTGTTACACGCATCCAGATACGAACACTGATAGAGATCATTTGAAACTTTTATGTTACCAGCAGAAGTTGATGGCACAAATCGTTAGATTAGTTATTGCCGAAAAAAACACAAAAAATTTATATACGAAACTGATTTAGCAGCAGAAAGTTACACTTTATACCTCTGGATTCCCCAATCTCGAGCTGGACACCTCCCTATGTCCCTCTCGCGAATATTCGAATGGAACCTCCAGTAAGTGGAAAACAGAACCTCGGATCATGCCGATGGGCCCCATTTAATTGAGAATGCACAAATTGTTATGCGAATTGAGTCTCGGTCGGACAAGGGCAGAAGATGAATGCCACGAAACCAAGTTTTACAGGGTGGTCCAAAAATTCCAACATTTTGGTGCTCAAGAATTTGTGACACAGATGTCCGATTAACCTGACAGGTTTTTTAAGGATTAGCTTCAGTATGTTAGCTTCTTAAAAAAACAAAAGAGATCAGTTAATCATAACTGTGTGTCCAACTGACCGAAAACAGATGTCAATATGCATGCTGGAACAAAGTATGTTATGCACGTTGAACATGAAACATTGAGTTACTAAAAACCATTGATTGAAAGAGACAAAGTCTATGTACTTTTTTCAGTTCCAGTGATTCTTAATGTGTTTTTCGCTCAATCGCTGTCAAGTTTTTCGGTTAAATAAAAAAAGGAGACAAAAAATATTTCAAAAAAGGAAAAATGCGAATTGAAAATACATCAGAACAAACTGTGACAAAAATTGATTCTAACTAGTTCAACCAGCGCAGTTTGTTAACCCTGATAATTAATTTAAAAAATTCATTCTACCATTAATGTACACTTCATTTTTTGGTCCATGCTCATTTTCTCACGAAAAGAGGCGTGGTCGCTGTAACTGACCGCTCTTTCTATTATTGTATGTTTATCAAGTAATTTTATTAATGTGAAACAAGGGAAATCAGACACTTCTACCATAAGATATTCAGCCCGAAAGTGCTGGAGTTTCGGACCACCCTGTATTGGTGAATGCTCTACGCTGATTGGTTACTTGACTGAATCAAATCAAGCAACGCAGTTTAAAAACGCACTCCAAAATGCACTGAATTGGGCCTCGAACGTTGTACAAACAGAATTTCAGGTTTTTTTATTTGGGCGGTTTTTTTGTTATAAAGAGATCTGAATAGAATATAAAGTACTGTACCACCAACACCATACGCCGTGTATTCCAAAGTATAGTTGTCGGCGAATTCGTTGTCCGCTGCCGGACTCATTATATGTGACTTCATTTTAAGACTGTATAGTGAGTGAGTGAGTGAGTGAGTGAGTGAGTGAGTGAGTGAGTGAGTGAGTGAGTGAGTGAGTGAGTGAGTGAGTCAGTGACGGAGTGAGTGAGTGAGTGAGTGAGAGAGTGAGTGAGTGAGTGAGTGAAAGAGTGAGTGAGTGAGTGAGTGAGTTAGTGAACGAATTAGTGAGTGAGTGACAGTATTAACTCAATTGCATCTTAATTTAAGCAGAATAAATAGTAAAAGCCCGTACATACTCTACCATGACAACAATACAACTTGCTATGTTGTGCAGGCGGAGCCTGTCTGGTCTAAATATTCACTGTAACATAACATGCCAATGGTCAAGAGCGGTCGATTCAATAATGAAACAACTATCAAGTAAGTTGCTGAAAACCCTTAATTCTTTAAGAGTGGTTTGGTATAAGAATCGATCAAAACCGTAAAAAAGTAAGTCAGTCAAACAAGTAAAAAATTCGTCTTTGTGCATAAACTAAAGATTAGGGTCTTCAAAAACCCCCTAGAAACGGATTTGATTGAATTTGGCACATTGCTTAAAGGCCCGTACATACTCCACCATAACACGTAACATAACAAGGGATCATAACATAGCAAGTTATGCTACGGCGGGCAATGTTATGTTACGACGCATGAAGTATGTTCGGAAATCCACCATAACAAGGCAATTGATTTCTTCAATGCGGCCGACCAAAATTTTTCTTTCTAAATAAGCTTTAATTAGCCATTAATACTTCGAAATTAATAATTCTAGAATGTTTTGTATTCCCTGCTGATAGGAATATACTGTTTTTATTGTTCAGCTCACCAGCAAATGCAGCTCAGCTTGCCTGGGCTTGACTTGGGATGGATTACCTAATGTTTCATAGTGTTTGGAACCTTCTCGAACGTTCGCGCGCGTGTTTATCTTTCAGCTTCTGGAATATTAAACATAAATTTAGATTCTTTTCCCATGGCTACCCGAAAAACAACTTGGAACGGATAATTAAATTATGGAGCATCGAAACATGAACTGTCGTTCTCCAGGATGTCGACTGAAAGATGATGCATTCAGCGTTTATCGCGCTGAACTGATGAAAATTAATCTTAAAAAGTATGAAAAGATAATATTCTAGTTTCAGTTTGTTGAAATTAATTTTTAAGCTAAATTTATTTTATTTATCTCATGTGTTATGGACGAAGTTATTCCAAAAAATTCGAATAACACCGTAACAGAGTTTTTCTTCCTGCATGTTATGATGCGTGTTATGTTACGATGGGGGAGTATGTAGACCCACCGTAACAGGCTCCGCCTCCATAGCATAACATGTTATATTACGGTGTTATGGTGGAGTATGTACGGGCCTTTAAGAAGGTGTTGGTTATTTGCACTATCGGTGAATAGGAAAAAGTTTACAAAAATTAGGAAGAGAAAAGGTTTTTAATAAATCAAAACCGCAGAATTGAAAAGTGTTCCTTCTGTCACATATCAATCGAAAGAAGAGACTGAGAACTATTGATTAATCATAAGGATACAAAGGGTATTTGGGGTGATATGGGTTAGATGAGCGACCAGTCAGTCAGTCACAAACCAGCGAACAGTCAGTCAGTCAGTCAGTCAGTCAAAAATCCAGCCAGCCAGTCGACCCGATTGGCGGGTCACCGACCGACCGACCCGCCCCGGCCTCTTGGTATTATTGTAGAATATACAATATACAGGGTGGGCCAAAAAAAACTCTGCGATTTTATGAGACCATAACTTTTGCTGTGGACGATGAATTTCTTTGAAATTTGCTGGTTGTTTCAATAACATATTAACTTAATTTTCTTTAAAATTTCAATGCGATATCTAACACACACCGGCCACACGATTTGGATACATGCAAATTTCAGTTTTTCCTTTAAACGGCGTCATTATTTCAAAGAGAAATAATGTGTATAAGTTAGTTTTAGGTATTATTCTATTATTGAATTGAACGAGTGAACTAAATACTAATACAAGGATTGAAAGAAACTTGTTTAAGTAGCAATTCGGTCTAAATTTAGTTTCAATGTGAATAGAAAACTCTTACAGTAGGATGATTGCTTTTTGTTCCATTGTCTGATGTACGGCATTACCTTAGAGTTGATTTTTATTGATGAATTTGAAGGAAATTCTCAAAATATCTCAATGATTTGTTATTTTTTATCGTCTTAAATTTTCAAAGACATGCAATGCATATGAGCATGAAATTCGAGAGATAAACATCCACAGTACGTGGAAAACTCAACCTTTTCCATAACCAGCTTTTTAACAAGCTTGAACCGCGCCGACTAACGTTCGCCAAAAACATTGACGTATAGACAGAGCGAGCATGTTTTTTCTTAAATTGAACTTTTAATCAATGAACTTGAGGTATTGAGGAAAAAGTAACGTATTTGGACTGAAATATCGCTGAGTTGTAACTTAACAGCCGGTAACAGACATGAAAAACAGTTTAGCACCAGAAGTATCGCGTTATTAGGAGAATGTTTTAGATTTATTATTATTAATTAACAGTTAACTTTTATTTATTTTTTGGACATTTATTAAATTCATTTGTTCAGTTCATAAACAAGTTAAAGCTTATAATTTGCTTATGCACATGATTTCTCTTCCCAATACTGACGCCGTTTAAAGAAGAAAGTGAAATTTTCATGTATTCTGACCGTGTGGCCGGTGTGTGTTAGATATCCCATTGAAATTTCAGAGAAAATTAAGTCAATATGTTATTGAAATAACCTGTGAATTTCAAATGAATTCATCGTCCACAGCGAAAGTTATGGTCTCACAAAATCGCAGAGTTTTTTTTGGCCCACCCTGTATATATATATATATGTATATATTTAAACAGGGTGTCCCAGCGAGGTGTAATGAATGAATTATTTGAATAACTTTCACAGTGTTCTAGAGAACGACCTAAAATTTCATAGGGTAATAAAACAGTTTTCCGCTAATATGCTGAATTGAAATTTTTTTGATTTGGTTCAGTATTGCGTGTTTTACAGCCGATCCAGCAACATGCCTTAAAATTACACTTTATAGCCAAGAATGTCGCATGAAACACTGAATAACTTTCTGTTAGTTCAACTATATGGCTTGAAACATGCAACACTGATAGCTAATACCATAAATCTCAAGTACTGGAAACAGAGTTCGATTTGATATATTATTCCACCTTTTATTCGATATTGAAAACAGAATCGCAATTTCTAGAAATTGTTGGCGAAAAGTTGCGGTAAAAAAAGTTTTGAAAATCAATTAATATAATGAAAAATGTACTTTGACTTTTTAAATATACCTCTTCCTGCTATTCAACACAAATTTATAAAAAAATTCGGTCTTTTGTATCATTTTTTATTTTCGGTGAAAATCTCAAAAAAAAGCGGTCGCGTTAAAGAACATAAACAGGCATGTTGCTGGATCGACCGTAAAACACGCAATACTGAACCAAATCAAAAAATTTTAAACTCAGCGTATTAGCGGAAAACTGTTTTATTAACCTATGAAATTTAAGGTCGTTATCTAGAACACTGTGAAAGTTATTCAAAAAATTCAATCATTACACCTCGCTGGGACACCCTGTATATTCACCTTATTCTTAATTTACACTTGTGTCCTTCATTTTATATTTTTATTCATCGTGTTAATAATTAACCATTTATAATCAATCATACGCCTGTGCTACGTCTACCCTTTTTTAATTATGTTCTAAACGCTTGTATCTCTTTAATGACTCTGATCAATAACAACCTGTGCTTTTAAATATAATGAAAAAATTACATATTAGAAAATAGTTGTCATGTAATTTTATATTATGCAATCAACCTACATAAAATTAGATGAGCCACCCAGTTAGGTTAGTCAGTGGTACAAGGGAAATAAGTTAAGGTTAAGTTAGTTAGCCAAATCCCCTTATGTCATCATGCCTTTTTATGTAACGTGTTATGGTGTAGTATGTAAGTACGGTCCTCAAGGAAAAAACTAAAAAATTACGTTTTTGTTGGACAGCTAACTTAAAGTAGATATCATCGTTCAAGTGGTCGCATTTCAAGTCCGTGTTCCAGCGAACTGTGAATTCGGTGTGCAAGTGAGAATTGGAGTGAGTGAGTGAGTGAGTGAGTGAGTGAGTGAGTGAGTGAGTGAGTGAGTGAGTGAGTGAGTGAGTGAGTGGGTGAGTGGGTGAGTGAGTGAGTGAGTGAGTGAGTGAGTGAGTGAGTGAGTGAGTGAGTGAGTGAGTGAGTGAGTGAGTGAGTGAGTGAGTGAGTGAATGAGTGAGTGAGTGAGTGAGTGAGTGAGTGAGTGAGTGAGTGAGTGAGTGAGTGAGTGAGTGAGTGGGTGAGTGAGTGAGTGAGTGAGTGAGTGAGTGAGTGAGTGAGTGAGTGAGTGGGTGAGTGAGTGAGTGAGTGAGTGAGTGAGTGAGTGAGTGAGTGAGTGAGTGAGTGAGTGAGTGAGTGAGTGAGTGAGTGAGTGAGTGAGTGAGTGAATGAGTGAGTGAGTGAGTGAGTGAGTGAGTGAGTGAGTGAGTGAGTGAGTGAGTGAGTGAGTGAGTGAGTGAGTGAGTGAGTGAGTGAGTGAGTGAGTGAGTGAGTGAGTGAGTGAGTGAGTGAGTGAGTGAGTGAGTGAGTGAGTGAGTGAGTGAGTGAGTGAGTAAGCTGAGTGAGTAAGTGAGTGAGTGTGTGTGAGTGAGTGAGTAAGTAAACACCTAAGGTTTCGTCCTGCCGGACGCGCAACAGTTTCACATCAAAAACAATACCACTTGAGGGGCATGTGAACTCCAATGACACATCTTTATCATGGCTTAGGAAGACCTGATAAAGAGCAG